>PVJC01004546.1:20529-63391 GCA_004026665.1 Murina feae
GGAGCCTCCACGGCCGGCCGGCATAGCTGTGCCAGGTGTGTCAGCTCAGTGGGAGGGGGGGTCTGGCCTGGGGCCTCCTCGGGGCGTCCAGGAGCAGCTGTCCTGGGTCTGCTGCCTAGCTCCACCCCCTGGGGGCCTCCCCGGGGCATGCAGGAGCACGGGGCCTCTGCAGGGTGTGCAGGAGCAGCCATCCTGGGTCTGCTGCCTGGCTTTGCCCCCCGGGGGCCTCTGCGGGACATCCAGGAACACCTGTCCTGGGTCCACTGCCTGGCTCTGCCCTGGGGGCCTCCTCGGGGGCATGCGGGAATACCCGTCCAGTGTCCTACTCTCACCTGCCCCCCAGGGGCCTCCACAGGGCATGCGGGAGCGTCTGCTGCACAGTGCGGAGAATCCGAAGCCAGTTCACTGCCCAACTCCACCCCGGGTGTGTTTGCTCAGCAGCAGGGCCCCACCGAGGGATTCTGCACCAGCGTCCGCCCCTGGCTTGCCACCCAACTCTGCGCCATGTGTGTCCCCTCAGCGGTGGGGGCCCACCAGGCATGTGCAATTGTGGGCCCTCCGGTGGGAAACGTCCAGGCCTGCACTCACCAGCCTTCCCACCCCCCAGTGCACAAACCCTGAAGGGGCTGTGGGCAGCCTGAAAATGGCTCTCAGGCCCTCACCCAGGCTGGCCAGGCATGCAGCAGGTGGACTTCCCCCCCAAGGTGTCCCAGACTGCAAGAGGGCACAGGACGGGCTGAGAGACCCCCACCCCCTGAGTGCACAAATTTTTGTGCACTGGGCCTCTAGTAGTATATATAATATCACATAGATGATAGATAAGTAGCAACATCAACATAATAATATAGATAACTGGTTCAATACCAACACAGAGATTTTATAAGACAAAATATAGACAAAAGGCAGAAAAGTTATCAATTTCCAAAATTCCCCAATGAAATGTGACTGGCAAAACTCAGGAACAAAGCAGAAAAAAAAAAAAGAAAAACCAGAGCAGACATCACAGAAAAGAAAACAAAATATGAAAGTAGCAAAGGGAAATGAACAATGTAGAAACAGAAAAAAGGGGTACAGAGACAGATACTCAAAACTTGAACGAAAGGAGTTACAGAATGTGAGAGATAAAATTACAGATGCAAAGGCAGGCAAAGGAGATCCAGTATTACACTCCCTTAAATATAAAAAATAAAATGAACCAGAACAATGAAGTCAAACAAATACTTAACAATACAATTTTTAAAAACTCTTCTAAAATGAAACATTTGACTCTACATGTCGAAAAGAAATTTTGTGGTCATGGAAGCAAACCCAGGATAGTCAACACTGAGACATCTCCTGGCAAAACTGTTGGACTTTAAAGATAAAGAATCCTTTCATCTGGCATTTAAAAGTTCAATTGCAAAAGAAAGAGATCAGACCGACTGCAGATTTCTCCCAGCGACATTTGACACTTGAAGACACTGGAGAAATGCCTAAAAATCCGCAAGGATTCAATGTCTGGGCCAAGAATTTTCTATTTATCCAAATTAGCCTCCAAGAATAATGACGATGGACAGTTTGAAACTTGCAAAAACTCAAGGATTGTTATCCCACAGACTTTTTTGAGTAAATGTCTAGAGGCTAAATTACAGCCATGTGAGGAATGCCTGGGGTTCTAGAGCATAAGAACTGGCTTAAATACATGCACCTTAGAGCAAGCAATGAAGCATATACTCAGATATGGATGGCAGAGAAGAATGCAAGTGTTATATGCCCTGACAATCTAGAGTTGATACAGGTAACCAAAAAAGTGGACAAGAGAAGACAGCGAAGGAAGAACATGTAGTAATTTTGCTCTTTGCCTCATCTGCAGCAGCTAGGAGTCAGAGAATGTTATTTAAAGCTGACAAAACAAGTAATTGAGGTGCATAAGAAGTAACAAAAGACCATTCAAATATAATGGTAAGCTGCGAAGGAGATATTATTGACTCAATTTGGGAAACTAAGGAAAAGGAAGGAAGGACAAAAGAACAGGAAACACATTCCGTTTAGAAGTGTTCAAACTAGGAGACCATTAGCTACTGTGGAAAAAAAATGGGAACTAATAGAATTATATAAAGCCAAAATTAATTTTATGATGGTGACACATAGAACAAAAATACCAACTCTCTTAAATATCAGAAGAACTAAACACATGTGTGCGTGCGTGCACACACTCACACACACATACACACACAGCACAGATCATAAAGTAAATATTTAAAAGGAAACAACTATAAAAAAAAAAAGCACAGCGCTGGCCAGGTATTTCATTGGTTAGAGAGTGGTCCCACTAGGTCAAGGTTGATCCCTGGTCAGGACACATAGAAGAGTCAACCAATGAATGCATAAATAAGTGAAACAACAAATCAATGTTTCTCTCTGTCTCTCTTTCTCACTAAAAATCAATCAACCAATAAAAATTAAAAATAATACATATAAAATAATATAAAAACCTATATATGTGATAGTTGTTAACTAGATTTATTGTGGTGGTCATTTCACAACACCGTATTTTTTGGCATATAAGACAACTGGGTGTATAAGACACCCCTAACCTTTGAGAAGATTTTCCTGGGTTAAAAGTCATCTCATATGCTGGAAAATATGGTACATACAAATATAAAATCATTATGCTGCATATTGAAACTAATATAATGTTGTTTGTCAATTATATCTTGATTTTAAAATATTTAAAAAATAAATTTTAAAGCAATTCTATATAATAAAAGGCTAATGTGCAAATAGACCAAATGGCAGAACAACTGGAACAACTGAACAACTGGAACAACTGAACAACTGAACAACCAGTCACTATGATGTGTGCTGACCACCAGAGTCCACGTATGGGACATGGTGGGCATTGGCCGCAGTGGGAAGGTGGAGCAGGTGAGCAGGGGCAAGCCTCTGGTAGTTACTGAAAATTCTTTGTGCCTAGCACCAGTCCGGATCACTCAGCGCCATCAGTGGGTGCAAGTGGTAGCTGCCAAAACTGACCATCTCTGAGAGCTTCTCCACCTCCCCCTGCTCCTGAGGGGTGATTGGGGCAGCAGCCTCCACTTGCACACACTGCTGGCACCGACCCCAATCACTCCATGCCATCAACGGGTGTGAGTGAGGCTGGTGCCATCAGCATGTGGGAGTGGCAGCGGGAGCAAGGCTGTCAGCAGATGGGACTGGAGGATGTGGTGGGATGCGGTGGGAGGGTCTGGGAGGATGGGCTGAGACCTGCCCCTGGGCCTACCACAGCCTCATGGCCCACAGTTCCTTTCAAGGTGCACGAATTCATGCACTGGGCCTCTAGTAATAATATAAAAAACTAAGGCCAAGCATATATATATATGTAAATGAGCCTCAATCAATAGGCAAAGTAAATGTTTTTCAAATTATACCACAAAGAAAACCTAAACTCTGTGCTATAAAGAAACATGTAAAACAATGCAATTTAAAAATAAGACTGAAAAAAGGTATACCAAGAAGATGCGAACAAAATGATATTAATATTAGACAAGGTGGAATTATATTTGCATATAATGTCTGAAAGGAAAATTATATTTGCATATAGTGTCTGAAAGGAGACACAAGAAACTAGTAATAGTGGTGACTTATATGTGGTGGAGGTGGGGGATGGGTGGGAAGTGAGCCAGTAGGACTGGGGGAAAGAGGGAGGAACTCTTCACTGCAAACCTCACACATATACACATCCGTAGAGAGGTGTATGCGAATGAGTCTGACTATATCACCCATTTATTCAAAACACACAAAATCTTGTGTGGGAAGGGCCCTAAGTCATAGTTTCTATCTGGGACAAGTAGTCTTTTACAGCCTCTTCATAAAAGTAAAATTTCCTTCCTTTGTCCTTCAGTTTAACTGAAAAGATAACAGAGCTTCTGTTTTGCTTATAAATGATCCCCCCCTTCACATAATGAATGTGGGCCCAATTAAACAACCCACAGCAACAAAAAAAGCCCATTGCTTTTTCTTTTTTTTTTTTCTTTTGTATGGAAAGTCATTAGAAAGTCAGGCCTTTTTCTGGAAGATACTACACCTGAGCTGTCTGCTGTGGCTATAACCTGGACTGTGGCTAACTCAAATTGCAATGTGCTGCAAGTGTAAACTACACACCAAAGTGCAAAGACTGTGAATGGAAAAAAGAGTGCAAACTATCTCATTCATGTTTAGTATTGACTACAAACTGATATTGGGGTAAATAAGTATGCCAGTCAAGTGAATTTCAACTATATCTTTTTACATTCGTAACAAGGCTGCTGGGACATTTAAAATTACGTATGTGGTTCACATTATATTTCTACCAGACTGCACTGCTCTAGGTGGTTAGAAACATAAGCAAATGGGCTAGACAAGATTTTGCTGCAATAACAAGCAACCCTAAAAACCTCCCTGACCACAACAATGTTTTTGTCTCAGTCACAATCGGTGAGCAGCGTGGACCAGCTAGGGAATCTTTTTCTGCAGTCAGTGACCTTCCTGGGCAGCTGGAGACTTCCTCCAGCGCATGCGCACAGTCACTGCAGCAATGCAAGGGAACATGAACCACGCATTGGCCCTAACGTTTCCTCTTGGAAGTAACACGTAATTTGTCCTCATATTTCTCTGGTCAAGGCAAATCCAATGGCAATGCTTAGTTTCACACAGGGATGGGGGGAGGTATGTAGGGGGGTAATCCTCCTCATGCCCAGAAAAAGACAGAAATATTTAATGAACAATAGTGACCATGACATCTCACTTTATGTCCTATACAAGGCTCAAGTCTGTGTCTACACAGCCCTACATATTGACTCCAAATGAGTTGATATTAACTATTGTTTGAATTTATGTAGAGTTGACTTGCAGCCCAGAGGAAACTGGTTTCAGTGAACACGCAATTGAGTGAAGCCCTGCTAGGTCATCTCAGTGGCCCTGCTGACCCTGCTAGTGGCCGGGTTGTCCACTTTGCCAGAAGGAGGCCCATGTGCAACAGCCAGTTTTTACAGAAATTTACACTGAGCCAAATATCCCTTTGTGCTTTGTACCTTAATTCAGAGCTACACAGTATATATTTCATCAATCTTTTGCCAAATAGCTTTCAAATCTGTAAAGACGTTTAGCAGTTCTGCTGTTCCTCAAGTAAAATGGTGCTGTGCCTCCTCGCTACCATGGTCTCACAGTAGATAGCTCTGTGGTTCACAATTATACAGGATCCCCTTCCCAGAAAGGAAAGTGTGCATTCAAGTTCACTGCCATGGGACTTGCCTGAGTGTGACCATGTCACATCCAAACAGAAGTTTTAAATGAGATCACAGGGGTTGGCTCAGATCACTGGACTCGCCCTCTGTCAAAAGTGTAGGCATGTCCCACATTGGAGCTCCTCCGTCAGCCTGAGATCCAGAGCGACAAGATGCACGGAGCAGAGACCGACAGACCCCTCCCCCCACCCCCAGTCCACCTAAAACCTGAGCAGAAATGTCTGTCTGTCACTGTAAGCCCCTGAGATGAAAGGTTTCTGGTGTGTGGGGAAAGCTGGCCAATATAAAAGGGGCAATTTTAGGAAAAGTTTCCTATCTGTCCCACTATCAGATTTTCTCCCTAGGATACTTTGTAGTACAATACTGTATTCCATGTCTTTCTTTTATGAACATTTATATACCAAGAACTATTCAAAGCATTTTATAAAAATTAATTTACTCCACCATCATAAAACCCTCTCAGATAGGTTTCCTTATTATCCCCATTTCACAGATGAGGGGAGTGAGGCAGAGAGAGGGACATAAAAGGTAAGCAGCAGAGTCAAAGTTCACCCCAGATAGGCTGGCTGAGAGTCCATGTGCTTAACCACTATGCTGTGCAATTATAGCCATTCATAATGACTGAATTAATTTATACTAAGCACATTCTTATTTCTCATAATAAATCCAGGAAGTGGGGGGACCTGAGACTCAGAGATGCAAACTGATTCAAGGTTACACAGTGACCTTGATAGCAGCAAAATTCATGCTTTATGATGAAAAAGAAAAAAAACCTCCCAATGCTGATATAATCATCAGTTTAACTCTTTCTGCTCAAATCCACTGAATTGGACCACCAATACATTTCTGAGAGTTCTCTCTATGCTGATCACTATCACTAGCATTAATAAATGTTGGGGGAGACCTTGTGCTGGGTAGATGCCCTTACCCCAATTAAGACTGAAGAAATAAATAGCTTACTCTAATTAGACCGTGATGGGGTGAAAGATGAAATAAGTAAACACGGCAGTGGACAGGAGAGCATGAGCACCCCGGTCAGCTCTCACTTGGTGACTATAATTTTCACAGGATTGCTTAGCAGCCAGCTGCCCCGGGAACAGAAAACACAATATTCCTGTCCTCCTCCTGTTTCATTATCACCAGGGACAGTGTTGGCATTAAAGGAGCAGTGTGAAATGGACAATTCTCACATCTTGCACATTTCTCAACAATGTTGGTCCCTGCTGTTGCCATGGCTGCGTGGATGCTGCTGCCCCTGCCTTCTCACACCAAGAAGAGCATTAGACATGGACCAGCAGGGAAGCACATGCAAACAAACACGTGCATGCACACACACACACACACACACACACTCCCTACAACCCTTTCTCCACTCCCAAGAAATGTCAGGGTATATGAAAAAAGGGAAAGAGACAGCGAGTTGAAAGCCTTCAGAAGTGCATAGGAGTCCTCCTGCAGCACCAGGTGATGTGCCAACAAGCCTCGTGCCATCCTGCTTCTCCAGCCCTTCCCTGCCCCATCAGACAGACCTTGTTTGGAAGGGGTGGTAGGAGGGCCTTCAAGGCCTTGTCTGGTATACCAGACACCTGCAGGGAAGGAGCAGCCAGTGTGAATGAGGCCCTGCCTTCAGCCCTGCCCAATCAGCTCTCCTGGAGCTTCCCAGTTCCAGGTACAGGGGCAGCCCTACCAAACCTCTGGGCCACACTTGCCTTTTAATTAGAGAGAAAGAAGAAGCTGGACCTCCACACTCAGCATTCAGGCTTCAGGCATTTCTGTTCTGATTGTGTGGCCTCATTCTCAAAACTGAGCTTCTTCCTCACTTGTATCAGTCGGTTCTCCAGGGAAACAGAACCGACAGAACACACACACACACACACACACACACACGTGGTTTATTATGAGGAGTTGCTTCACATGATTATGGAGGTGAAGACCCAGGGAAGCCAGTGGTATCATTCTAGTCTGAGTCCAAAGGCCTGAGAATCAGGAACTGATGGTGTAAGTACCAGGCCAAGGGCAGGAGACCATATCCTAGCTTAGCAGGCAGTCAGGAAGCAAAAGGAATTTCCCCTTCTTATCCACCTCAGTGCTTCAAATAGGTTACCTTCCCTTTGACCTTTGGCCTCACTCTTTCCTTCCTTCTGTGTTGCCAAAAGAATCAAAAGGCTGGGAAGGCAACAAGTGAGGGGAGGAGGAGATTAGCCCCCTCTAGGGAGTGAATTATTGGTCCTCAAATATTGACTGATATGGGGTGATGGTTCTGCCCTACCTGCCATGTGTGAACGTTTTGATGTGCTTTCCCTAGTATTTGGGGCCAATGTTTCCCCAGCTCCATTTTCTTGTTTCCACATACATGTTTCCATTCTGCCCTGGCTGACAGCTGTATTAATTTTGAAGCAGTAATTCTCAAAAACATGGTCCCAAACCAGGAACGTAAGCCTCAGCAGAGAACTGGTCAAAAATGCAAATTTCAGCCCTGACCAGTTTGGCTCAATGGATAGAGCTTCGGCCTGCAGACTGAAGAGTCCTCGGTTCGATTCCGGTCAAGGGCATGTACCTTGGTTGTGGGCACATCCCCAGTGGGGAGTGTGCAGGAGGCAGCTAATCAATGTTTCTCTCTCATCGATGTTTCTAACTCTCTGTTCCTCTCCCTTCCTCTCTGAACAAAATCAATAAAATATATTTTTTTTAAAAATGCAAATTTCAGGCCCCACGAGGACCCACTGAATCAGAAATCTGGGAGTGGCACCCATCAGCCATCTCCTTTAATGAGGCCACCAGGTGACTCCACAGCACTCTCATGTCTGAGAAGCCCTGACTTTAAAGGCTAGTCCTCCTGCCCTCTGAACATGACCCCTCGTTCCAGCCCCTCATCCATCCCTTTGCTTCCCACAGACCTAATTTGAGAAAGGTGGCATTTAAACACTGCTAAAACTGACATTTTCCCTCACTGCCAGTTCTGTCAAGTACCTGATTGCAATTTTATAGTACTCCAAGGCCCAACCCTCAGAAAATACCAATTCAAAATAAGAACAGATTATTTTAAAAGGCTCATTGGCACATTAATGCACTGGCTGGTTCATGCTGACAATTAATCCTTATTTGACCTGAATTACTGCCTAATCTGTAAAATGATGGAGGTTGCCGGAACGCAGCAAATTTGAGACTATAACACTGAAGACATGTGAGCGTGCATCCGCATCGGGCTGACATGAGGATTAAAGCACTTCTTCAGCTGGTACGTTATTTGAAGTTGGATTTCCTTCCTCTCTCCTCCCCACCCCCACTGCCTTCAAGGAAGAAAAAAAATTACCGGAAGATGTGAGCATATTGTCTCCACTTCTCCCAAATAAAGGTAAACTGACAGCACTTTCAATGAAAGGCTCTGCATGATTGGAATTAAATGTCAAATACGATTTTCTGTTGGCAATTCAAAGTGTCGGTGTCAAAACCATAACTGACAGTGCGACTGCAGATTAGTATCTGTCTGGATCTTGGCGTCACACTGTGGGAAGGTTTATGATTTAGTAGATTAACACAGCTCTCTTCACACTACCACTTAAGAGATAATTTGTTCGAGCAGGAGCCGATTAGATTGAGGCTGCCCAGGAACAGGAAGCCCCCTCCCCTGAAGTCTTGTCAGGGGTTTGATGGCACATCCTGCCCCATATGGGGGTCTGCCATCATTACGGGTGACAGGCAGCAGAGGTGAGTGGGCCATAGTGGCAGGCAGCCGGGCTGTCAGTGGCCACCAGTGATGTTGGTGACATCTGGGGGGAAATGGAGTTCCTATTGATCCAACCCATATGAAATGGCCTTCTAGGTTGGAGATTTGATTTACTTAGCTTCTGCTTCTCATGTGGGATGGAGGGAGGAGGGGGACTTTCTGGAAGTCATTGAATCATGCACTCTACCACTAGGTTTCATCTAGCTTTAAACACACACACACACACACACATACACAAAACTGGGCAATCGTGGCTCAGAGAGGTTAGGGGACTTGCCCAAGCTCAGACCTTGGGAAGAGCAGGAGGAGTAGTTCATATTGCTTGATACTCACAAAGTGACAGACACTTCTTAGGCACTTATAGCTCCAACGTCTTGTATAATATTCACGAAGACATTGTTGCTGTTAAGGGGCAAGGGTATACGGGTATAAGACTAGGCTAAGGGAATAGGACTTGTGTAAGCCACAGCACGCCCATGGCTCAGATGTCTGTGGAGTATCCCTAGAGTACATATTCTAACTGGTGAGGGGATAAAAAGGCTTTTGAAAACTGTGCTTCTATCTTGCACACATGCCATTTCTGCTGAGTGACAGCCCATAGAACCCAGAGAATAAAATAAATGAAATGGATGCTCTGAGTCTTGACCAGCCATAACTGTAATGGGTCCTCCCTCAGGTCGCCTGATTTAAGAGTTTCATCTTGCAGACACTCTGCTTGTTCTTTCTTTTTCCCCCTCTTGTCCCCACTTCTGGGGAAGAAGAAACAGTGAGAGCAGTCAGTTCAATGCAGCATTTCTATTACCCAACAACGCCAGGATGTGACCATATAGGAGGCCCACAAGATAATGTTCAGTCTCTGGTTTTAGAATGTTTACTCTCTTCTGTTTGAACTCTGACATCCAAATGCATTAATGCGGTGCCATTTTCAACTCTCATGCCAATCTCTATCCTTGTATGTATCAGAATTTTAATGCCTGCTTCCCTGTTTGAGTTATGGTAATTTATTGTAATAGTGTATTTTGACCTTTTCAGTATTTTGTATTTTTATTGGATAGCTGTTTCACCTCTTCCCTGGAGGGTTAGCCAGGCTGAAAATGAGAGAGAATGGTACGACCAACCAATCAAAATACAGAATAGTAAAAAGGTCAACACACAAGAGCAAACTACTAATTTGGAAAACACACAAATGCGAAAAGAATGAAAGTTTCAAATAGCATGGTGACCAGAACAAGAATAAGTGGACACAAGAAGGCTGGGGCGGAGGGGGGAGGTCCTCTCCACACACAGCACAACAGTTAGTTCAACTACTGACTGTAAAGCAGTGCATCATCAGAAACCAAAGGGTGGTAGGAAATCAGTATAAATGCCGAAGGGTGTAAACTGTACCATTCCTGTTTCTACCTGGTCAATGCAAAGGGCAAAGAGAGGTTATGGGGTTGAAAGGTCCCAGCCCAGAGATGACAGGACACCTTTCAATATAATCTTCAATAACCAGAGGATGCACCAAGGATGATATATTCACCCTTCCACTTGCAGGCTGAATCATTCTCCAGAGTCTGAAACTGATGCTCATCCAATTCCCTTTTGAAGCTCTCCAAGGAGTGATATCCCCAAACCTCTCCAATTGACTCTTTCCAGTTTAACTATATCAATTAAAGCATAATGATGAGCGTATATTGATGGCCAAGATGAATAGAATCATAAAAATACAAAGCATACCAATTCAAGTGGACTTTTAGGTCTAGCCTACTGAAGGTTATGGTCATCAAGTAACTGAAGGCACACGGAAACTGGGCACAGCTCCTCACCCACTGAAACTTACACTGCACTGGTGTTGGCAACATACAACAAACAACCTGTGCAGAAGGTTCTAGATATCCCAGAATGATTGGCAACTGAAAAGAGCCACTTAAAGGAATCCATGTGAAACAAGGACCAAAATCTTTCTGGGAAAAGTGAAGAGATTTTGATTGCAACTCATCTTGAAAAATAAAATGAAAATTTAAGAGGAGATTATTTTGTTTAATATTTAATAAAATACAGGTTGAAATTCTAAGTATATTCTTAAAATAAAAAGGACTTAAGGGTTGACTGGGAAGTCAAGGTACCACAATCATAAAAAGTCTAACTTTTACAAAATATTCTGAGGACCTAAGATAAGGGCCCCTCTAAATCCTTTCACATTCCAGTGTTTTCTGTTTTAATATTTTGATCCTTGCTTTTTCTTATTCAATTGGTTGATTTCCTATTATCTAATTGCTTCTCGTAGGTCCTTACTTTTTGGTAGAGCTGAGAGAAACATGAGCCATCCTACCATGTCACTTTCATCAACCTCCTGAAATCCTGTGTTGTTTACAAAATTTGCCATTTCTGTTTGCTTTTGGTTTACACGAGACTGCCAAAACACCTGAAAATAACATGCAAACTGCCCAGATAGCGACACCACGCAGATTTGTGTTAAACAATTATGCTTGAGCAAGGTTGGGTTTTTGAAATCTGCAAGTGAATATCTGACCACTTGCAATTCCCTATGTAACTATGGTTACTCTAATAATGAAAATTCAACCATATGGACCCTAGACTTATTTAAGTGCAAACCAGAATATTTTCAATATAAAACATACCATAACAGATATAAAAATGTATATCCAACTATTAACATTTTCTAGTTGGGCTCTTATGAATTGCAGTCTAAGCAAGTTGCATAATAAGATAAGAATTTGGGGCTTAGAAACACTATACAGATTTTGCAATGACTGTTCTTTAAGAATATTTAATATATAATATAATCAGATTACACTGTTAAATTAAAAATAAAACTTTTTTAGGAACCATGTAGAACATGATCCCTGGTTTTAAAACACTATCCTTTATTAAACATTTACTGTGTACCACATACTATTGCAATTTATGTGCATTATACTATTTCATTCTCATAGTGGCCCAAAAGAAAGTCATCCATTTCTTCAAGTTACAGTTAATGAAGTAAGACAGAAGTTAGGCAAACTTCTAATTAGTGGCAGAAGAGGAACTCAAACCCAGATCATTCTGACTCCAGACACTTATTTCTAACCACACTATCACAATATATTAAAAAGGCATCTAGAAGAATTAAAATACTATGCTAAGATGTTTTTATTCACTTCTTCGTATATTTTTTTATTGATTTCAGAGAGGAAGGGGGAGGGAGAGAAAGATAGAAACATCAATGATGAGAGAGAATCATTGATAGGCTGCCTCCTGCACCCCTCCCACCAGGGATCGAGCTCACAACCCAGATATGTGCCCTGACGGGAAATCAAACCGTGACCTCCTGCTTCATAGGTCAATGCTCAACCACTGAGCCACGCCGGCCAGCCAGGCACTGCTTTGTATTTTTACATCTTTTTTATATCTGCTAAATTAAAGGTGATTGCTTTTATAATCCAATAAAAGCAAACTAATTTTGCAGGAAGTCCAGGTTAGAGATTAGAGATCACCACGTGGCTCGTGGCTAATGGGAGCTGTGTGGAGAAAAGGGGAGGGAATTGTCTGGCTGAGTTACAGCTGGAGGGAAGATTCCAGCTGGCCGGCAGCCTTCATGTGGAGGTTTTGGCACATCCTGTAAGTGCTACTGACATGGACACTGCCCACTCGACCTACTGAGGAGCTTAAAAGAAATTACTGTGCATGGGGAGGAAAGAGCACTGACCATAGCCAGAGAGAAGGACACCCACCGCATCCTGTCTGACTGCCCATCCCCCAGCCCATGAACCCCGCCTACAGCTCAGTCCTCCCCTTTGCTTTGAGGCTGATCTATCCTAAGTCAGCACTGAGCATCACAGAATTACTAATGTTTTCATGACCTCTGGTCCCCAAGAAAGGGCCCTACCTTCCCACAGATCTCCTAGAGACTGCTGGGCTATCCCAGCCCACCTCGCCTGCTGAAAGGACCTGTGCTCAGGCTAAGCCTCGCTCTGCTGGGCTGCACTCTGCACCCAGCCAGCCACATCTTCCTGGGCCTCATTCACACTGAAAACCTGACCATCTGAGCCAACCTTGTCATCAGTTGCTATGGCCTTTCACCCAGACTTCCTGCTGTCTGTCAAAGTCTGTTCCCAGATGCTTAACCCGGGCTTTGCACAGTAGCTTATAGGGAACTGAGATACTGATCTCTCAGCTGCCAGGGAAGCAGGTGGACCTTGGACCCTTCCTCTCTGGCCCCAAGTGAGCCAAGTGTGCCCCATAAATATTACCACTCTGTGAATGCCAGGCCTGCAAAGCTTGCGAGCACTGACTTTGAACCACCCTGTGGGTTTTCTTAGTCCCCATATACCATCCTCTTCTAGCCTGGTCCATCTTAAACCCACGGAGCTCCTGCTTGGCCTCTTGGTAATTTAAATAACTACAGATATAGTATCATCTGTTCACTGTGTATCAGGCACTCTTCTTAATTGCTTCATGTTAATAAGGCTTTAGCATGAATGACAAGGTTTCTGGGCCTCTGCTTCACCTGAAAAATGGGGACAGTGGCAAACTCTTTGAGACCCCTTCCAGTGTTCTTTGAAAATTCCAGCAAGGAGCACCGGCGTTAATGCAGCCACCTCTCAGGACAGAAGAGGAGATTGATTTAGAAACAGAAAAGTACGTTTTCTCTAAGATGATGTTTCCAAGCCCTTAACTTAAAAATAACTGTGAGAGTGTCCAGTAGAAATGGAATAACGGGAGAACGAATTGGTATTTGGCTGGAGAAAGCAGGTTTGTGATCAAATGGAACCTAAGAGTAATGGGTGGAATTGCAGGAGATGGGCCAGTTAGAAAATCAAGCCAGACAGTGAGAAATCAGCTTCCGGGGACTTGCCGGCCCAGGTCCAGGTTCAGAAGCATGACTGGGCATTTCTACAGCTCTAACCAAGGGCTAATGTATAGTACTTACTCAACAAAGATGTTCCAGAATGAGGGATGAGATTTGGTTAATAACTGTAACATATATTATTTCTTGGAGTTCCCAGTCACCCTACTAAAAAAAAAAAAAAATTCTTTTTCAATACATGCCTGATTTTTGCAGTCTCTTAGGCTATCATCAACAGGTTCCCATTTATTTCACAAGTTATCTGCCTTGAGTTTTATCTACCAGAACTTGGTGCTAGGATCCATCCCAAAAATGTATACACAGATGTGACTCATGGGCAGAGCCTGTCATCCTCACACACAAGTGGCTTAACATACCATATTTCCCTTTGCAAGCATTGATACCAGTAAGAACATCATCAAAAATAGAATGAGCCCAGCAGGCGTGGCTCAGCGGTTGAGTGTTGACCTATGAACCAGGAAGTCATGGTTCAATTCCTGGTCAGGGCACATGTCTGGGTTGTGGGTTTGATCCCCAGTGCGGGGTGTATAGGAAGCAGACAATCCATGATTCTCATCATTGATGTTTCTATCTCTCTCTCCTTCTCCCTTCCTCTCTGAAATCAGTAAAAATATATATACATATATTTTTTTTAAAGATGAAAATCAAGAGATCTCTCTCTCTGCTAGTTCATGGAGTCATCACTCTTTCTTCCAGGTTAGATCACTTGAAATTATTGTCTCTGCCTTGACTCCCTCTGATTAACAGATCATCAAATCAAATTTTGCTCTAGGGATTTCTTTTGCTGGCTAATTGATACTTTCAGGTACTGAGCTAGAGGTACTGAGCATGACACCAAAGGACCTTTTTTTTATATATTACTATAACCCCTTTCTCCAGACAGAACTAAGCATTTGCAAATACAGTACCAACTAATTGTTTTCTGTAGGTATTTCACTGAATTATAAAATTACAGAAATTTAAAAATCAATAACTATCACTTAAATAGTTACTGTCCATTCAGAGTTTATGCATTTTCTTGCATTAGTCTTAATCCAGTAGTGGTCTGAAATAACTACTGACCAACCAAGAACCAGTAGTTTCCTATTAGGTTTTAAAACAGTAAATGGAAGAAGACTAATAGACTGTCGGAGACCTGAGGGTCCATGACCTTGTACCCTAAATCTCAGTTTCCTCATTTGTAAAATAAGGAAGCTGTAAGTCTCTTCAGGGAGCAATATTAGGCTGCCATTCTATGTCATGTGGGCTACCTGCCCCACATGCAGGCCTACAGCAGAGTGGGGCAAACAAACACTTCCTCTGTGCAGCTGGCCAGAGCTTCTCTCGCCCCTTTCAAATGGAATGCACCTTCAGGGCCGGTTCCTGTCTTTCCTTCTCTCTGAAGACTTATTTGACTCCCTCGTCTCACAGTGAACTCATCCTAAATGAACCCTGACATGGCTTTAATACTCCACGTCGGCAGAGAGCGTTCACTGCTGTGTATTATTCTAATTTCTACTTATATCTTGTCTAGAAAACTAAGTTGTAAGTGGTTAATGGAAAGAATGCTTCTTATGTTTTCAAAACCCTGATCCCTCAAATAAGAGGATAAACACAGGTGGCTTTTTAAACGCACAGATAAATGGTCCTGTTCTTCCCACCCCATCTAAGCACTAAGCCATTTTTTGAACATCTAACATCTTTCGTTCCTTCTGTTCCTCTTCCCAGAGGTTTCTTCAGGCCTAGAAGATTGAAAACTATTTTTAAGCTGACTCCTTTTCTCCCCGAGTTACCTCCCAAGACCTGAGTGCTTTCTGTTCACATGCTGATTCTTAAATCCTTCCCACTCACTTACGATATACATTTCCAATTCCCGTGAGCACACCTGATCCCTAGCAATAGGAAATTGTTGTTTCGTTGTTGCTGCTTGCTTCCTTCTTAACCACTCACTTATGCATAATTCCATTAAGTTGTTCCCCTGAGTCAGTGTAAGATCACCTGCATACAGAGCCCACATCTTCCTTCTATTTAATCTGCTCTTGGATAAACTGCATGAACTCCTAATGTTTGAGCCCATCCTCTATGTATTTGTAAGAACTCCCTCTCTCAATGGGGGAAAAATACAAGATAATAAAATGAAATTTGAGTCCATTAATACCTACTCAGTCGACAATCCAGACGCTAAAGACATTTACATCAGAAGTCTACTTATTTGGAAGTGAGCTTTATTTCGAGAACCCAGAAGTTTCTACTTCTGCCAAACCCAATTCCTACTAATCAAAATCTATGCTCTATGCTCTCTCTCTCTCTCTCTCCCTCTTTCTCTCTCCCTCTCTCTCAAGCAGCTGAACCAAAACCCCCAGCCTTTGTGCATAGACTCACCTCTGTCTGTTGGAGGACAACAGTTGGTAGTAATTGCAAAGGGTAAATGAAGCAGACCTCAAACTCTTGATCAGCAGCAACCATGGCTACTGTCATTCCATCTCTGCTACCTTCCTATTGGTGTCTGGGGCTGAGGACTTGGCTGTAAATACCTTTCTGGTCGAAGGCCTGATGATCTAGACTGAGCCCCTCATGAGATTCAAAAGCTCCTCTACACTCTAACCTAAGAGCTCCCTTGCAGCCCTGAGCAGCCCACTCCATGTCCCCTTCCCAGAGGTCCTCCCTGGAGCCACTGGCCTTTTTGTAAGGGTAGAGTTCCTTCCTAGCCAGCACTCCCCGGGCCTGTCTTGCCGCCCCTTCTGCTTCTCGTAGCAAAGAAGAAAACCATACGCGAACAACCCCAGTGGGGAGAAGGGCTGGAACCTCTTTCCCTCTCCCCTTGTAACCTTCAGATTCCCACTTTGCCTTCTACCCACAACAGATCTCCTCCCTGAAGTCCCAAAGAGATGGTGGCCAACTTAGCACAGTTCTCACTTTAAGCATCCAGCAGCAAAAATAATGGAATAAAACCTCTGACAGTCATCTCCTCTGAGGACTTCAAAGGAAATAGAGATGAGATTACTGTCACTAGAATCTGTCCAGCTGATCACTGGTGCTGGTGGTGACATGCTGCTGTTGACTGATTCGTGCAGTGATAAATACAGCAAAAGCAGAGAGTCTGCGGAGCATGGGCTCTGTGTGTCCCGGGAGCCATGTTCTCCCGGTGCAGTCACTTGAATCAAGCCATATGCACTGTGGGCTGACTTTGATTCTCAGTCACAACTGTTTAAAAGAGGACAGAGGCAAGGATTCCAGATTTGTTGACTCTTGTTGTTCTTGGGGAAGCAGGAGGAGGGAGGGTTCTGTTTCAGTACTTCCCATGACAGGCTGTTTCCAAAGGAACACAGATCATTCACTGGGGGCCAGCTATGCTAGTAGAAGTTTGGGGTTAGCTGCAACATATGCCAGGCCCTTCAAAGAGGTGTGCGCTGAAGCTGAAGAATTTTTTTGTTTTACTCATATGCACCAAAAACGAATTCCTCCTCCTGGCTTATTATAAGAACTAACAGTACTCTGATGTGATTATAACATATTCTGAAAGGTTTAAATGTTCCATGATCACAAGAAGAATTTTTAAGAGTTAAATTCCACAATTGGACCATGGTGTTGATAAGTAATGTTGGAAGATTGGGTTATGATAATGTGTGTATGTTTTTCCTTCACAGACTCATATATCCATACATTCATTCAATAGGTTTTCTATGGCCGCCCAAGCCAGGTCCTAAGGATGGGGTAAGGTTAAGCTGGCTGTGATGAGGACCCTCCTCAGAGCACATAGATACTTCCATAGATATGAATGGCCTTCTGAGAGTTCCAGGTGTATACACACTGCCTCCCCTACATCCCACCCCCGCCCCATCCTCTAACTGTTCAGTCAAAGGAATCCCATTATTCTTGCAGTTAAGAGATCATAAATAATAAAGTCATTTTAAAGAGCATATGAGTTGGCACCCTCCTGTTCTAGAACCACTTCTATAGTTAAAATAACAGACCATCACATTTCAAGGTTAGTAGAGGAACTCTGGTTCAACTATTCACCTGATGCTTGAGTCCTCACTACAACATCCCCAACAAAACAACAGCAATCTGTGTTTAAATACTTCCAGTGACAGGGAACTCACTACCTTACTAGAAGTCTTTCTCAAGATAACTGTGATTCTCAGAACTAGAGCTGAGCTTAGTTCTGCCTTCCCACATCTTTCACCCATTGAGTTCTACCATGTAGAGATTCACAGAACAAGTGTAATCCCTCTTCCCCTAGATGCTAAACATATGTCCTGAGTCCTCTCTCCTTCTGGCCAAGGACCAGGAGTTCATCACATAACAAGCTTACTGTGTGACATTACCTATACTCGTATTATTTCATTTAATCTTCATAATCATCCTATGAGGATTGTGTGCCCATTTTATAGATGGAAAAACTGAAGCTCAAAGAAATTAAATAGTGTGCCCATAATTACTCAGTAAGACAGAATATGGACTTTAGCCCATGGTTGACAGACTCCAAAGTTTATATCAATGGCTCTCTATCCTCATTGCTTCCCTATACTTGAAGTTCAGCTTACATATTTAATCTCTAGGTTTATCCATTAATCTTTCATGTTCCCTTTTTCTCTAAAAGTATATTCACACTTGTCTTGCCACACATGTTTCCATTTATATTGTTCTTTATAGCATGAAATTATTGGTAGGTAAAGAACTTGTAGAATTATAAAATAGGTGTTTATAACAACTCAGCTGTGTCCCACAGAAGTAGAACAAAAATTATCACTTGAACTATTCAATCACCTTTTATTCTGTCCAACAAAAGTTTGAATGCTCCTTAGTTCAGAACACTAAACTAGTCATGGAAATACAAAGATGATCACAAAAACGGTTATTCCAGTAAGGGAGACAAATAAGTACAAAAGAAGTTATGAGACATGAGGGTAGCGCTCTGTATGAAGAGCCCTGTGATCATGGTAGAGAAGAGAGCAGGTCCAGCTGGGTGCTGGAATATGGGAGTGGAAGTTAGAGGAGACTTTACAGAGGAGGGGGCCATTCAGCCCTCTCTTACGGAACCAGGCTTTCTAACAAAGAGGTTAAGAATTGAGAAGGGGGTTTATTTTACTTAGCATAATGCTCTCCAGTTCCATCCATGCTGCTGCAAATGGTAAGGATTCCTTCTTTTTTACAGCAGCATAGTATTCCATTGTGTAGCTGTACCACAGTTTTCTAATCCATTCATCTGCTGATGGGCACTTAGGCTGTTTCCAAATTTTAGCTATGGTGAATTGTGCTGCTATGAACATAGGGATGCATATATCCTTTCTGATTGGTGTTTCTGGTCTCTTGGGATATATTCCCAGAAGTGGGATCACAGGGTCAAATGGGAGTTCCATTTTTAATTTTTTGAGGAAACTCCATACTGTCTTCCATAGTGGCTGCACCAGTCTGCATTCCCACCAGCAGTACACAAGGGTTCCTTTTTTTCCGCATCCTCTCCAGCACTTGTTTGTTGATTTGTTGATGCTAAGTGAAATAAGCCAGTCAATGAAAGAAAAATACCACATGATCTCACTTATTTATGGATAATAAAGACCATTATAAATTGATGAACATAAACAGATACAGAGGCAGAACAGCATAGAACAGACTGTCAAACTACAGCTGGAAGGCTGGAGAGGGTTGGGAGGGAGTTAAGAGATCAACTGAAGGACTTGTGTGCATGCGTATAAGCATAATCAATGGACACAAGACATTGGGGGGCAGGGAAGGAGGGGGGAAGGTCAATGGAAAAAATGGAGACTTATTTAACACTCTTTGTAATACTTTAAGCAATAAAACAAAATTTAAAAAAAAATAATTGAGAGGGGGTACTCCAGACTCATTTCAGAATGAGCAAAGCCACTGTGGCTTGGTGTCATCCAGAAATGTAGAATTTTCTGGCAACACCAATGTGTGAAATATACTATAGGGAGGTGGGGTAGAATGTGAGGCTGAAAATAAGCTGCTGGGGCCATCAAGAGTATTTAAATAATAGAAGTCCATCTATGTTTTACAAAGGTATCTCTGGTGGCTTTATTGAGAATTCTAGAATAAGGTCACCCTTGTAGAACTTCTAGGCTTGCAATAATACCAACCAAAGTTATACTTACTCTTTTTTCAGCCATAGCACATAGTTTACTCTCAACTAACACTTCTTTTCACATGTGGCCATGTTGAGTCATATCTTTCCAGCTGTGAGCAGCTGGACCTGGATTTGAGACCTTCCCCTTATCCCAATGTATCCATCTGGTTAAATTTGTCCCCCTCGTCCTCTTGTTTACACCCCTTAGGATATTGATTTTTTACTCCAACATGCTTATAAGGCTCCCAGATTCATGTTATACATTAATAAACCTCGTCATGCATATCACAGATTGAAGAAGAAGAAAAAAACAGACGGCAAGGGCAAATCTCCAAGCTTGTCACTACACACTTCCCACTGGATTAACATTTACTTTTAAATCAGTCCCTTTAAAAATAGAGTTCTTTAATCAGTAACTATTCTACTCATCCTTTTCCTTGCCAAACATCATGCTGACATTCAGCATTCTGGAGGAAGTTAATCACACAACACTTGCTCATGGTGAGCCCATGTTGGCTGCTAGTGTCTGCAGCTTCCTTTTCTTGGTGATCTCATGCCAGCCCTTTAGTCTTCCATTAAGCATTCTTGGAACCTATTTAGTTGCAGATTCCATCTTCTTTCTTGGTTGGAAATCTAAAAACCATTAGCTTTTCTCCAATTTTCCAAACCACTTACATTCTCTAGAGTTCGCAAAGACCACCCATAACAGTTGGGTAATCTACTATGACAAGGATTTAATTTTCCAGCCTAGAATACCACAAATGTCTATTTCTTCATCTATAAGATGAAGCGAAGTTTAATAATTAAATAGCATAATGCACCTAAAAAACCAATATCTAGCACATAGGAAACATTACCCCTCAAAATTTTAAGAAGACACCACATCATTTCCTCCTGAATGTCATGTCAGTACCTCTTGTTTAACTAACCTAAACACATAACTCTTCAAAAATCTGCATTTTCTCTTGTTTCCTAAGTCTATAAATGATGCCAATATTCTTTTTTATGCCAGTATTTTTATAGTCACTCAAGCTTGACACTCAGACATGTTTGAATACTTGCCTTCATCCCACATCAATCAGTGTTAAATCTGTAGATTCTACCTCTGCAATCTCTCAGACACCAGCCTTTTATTTCCATCCCATGACCATTGTCATGGACTAAATGTGTCCCCTAAAAATACATATAGTGAGGACTTAGTCCCCACTTGGACTGTATTTGGCCATAGAGCCTCCAAGAAGATGATAAAGGATAAATGAGGTCGCAAGGGTGAGGCCCTAATTCAATAAGGCTGGTGCCTAATAGGAAGAGGAAAAGTCGCCTGGCCAGTGTATCTCACGGGTTGAGCATCAACTTATGAACCAGGAGGTCAAGGTTCAGTTCCTGGTAAGAACACATGCCTAGGTTGTGGGCTCGATTCCAGGACATGCAAGAGGCAATCAATCAATTGTTCTCTCTCATCATTGATGTTTCTCTCTCCCTCCCTTTCCCTTCATCTCTGAAATCAATAAAAAATTTTTGTCATGAAGGCAGTGTATTGAGTGGACAACTAGTGTAGACACAGATACTTGACCTTCATTTGGGGTGGGTGGATTCTCATCTTTATTTCTCTTCAAACATCTACTAGAAGTTCTCTCACATACTTTGTATTCAATACATAAAGCTTCGTTATATTACCAGTTTATGACAACATACAAATGGCTCCACAATCAATAAATATTTGCCGGCCTGTATTAGGTCTATTGGGAGAAAACATGGAGTAAAGGAAATTATGTGTGTCCTCAAGTTAGAGAAACAAAGTGACTGCTGCTCAATTACTTTCTGAAAACACAGTCATTTCTGGACCTGTTTCACATCCCTAGCACCAACATTCACCTTTGCTCAGCAACACCTTTCTTCACAGGACAGTATACTCCATGATCCTCAGCCCCCACATGGTTAAATTGCTCTGATGTCTGCATTTCTCTGGCTCAATCGGACAATGTTTTATTATAGACTTGTTCAGAACACTTTGTTACAAAGCAACACACATTTTTCTGTGCTTCACTTTACTGCTCTTTGCCAATATTGGGTTATTTTATGAATTGAAGGTAAGACCCTCCAGACTTACTGAAGACTCAGATGGCAGTTAGCATTTTTTAGCAATAAAGTGTTTTTTAATTAAAGTATGCACCTTATTTTTTAGACATAATATTATTGCACACTGAGTAGACTACAATGTAAATATAACTTTAATATGCACTGGAAAACAAAAAAAAATGTGTGATTTGCTTTATTGCAGTATCTGTTTTATTGTGATGGTCTGGAATTAAACCTACAATATATTTGAGGCATACCTATAATTAAACATTATTGTATAAATAACATTAACAGGCTGGAGGTGGCCATTAGAAATGGTTCTACAGAATAATTAATGAGTGTAGTGTACATATCAATAATCACTGATAAGATACATTGTGTGTATGTGGGTATTTACATATGGCTATAGATATGTACACAATAGGAATAGAAATAACAACAAAGAGAGGTTTTTTAAAAATACTAAAATATTGATAGTGATAGTCTCTGGGCACTGCACTATAAGGGCTTTTAATTTTTGTTTTTGCTTGTCAGTATTCTCCAGATTTTCTAAAACGAAACTGCATTGTTTTTATAACAAAAAGGAAAAAGATTTTAGTTTTGTTTTTCATAACTGTTAGGGTTTTTAGGAGACAAGCCAGCCTTCTGATGCTTCAAGCGATGATCCAAATTCGATTACATGAGACAAGGGTTGGTGAACTTAAGTGGCCACAAATTTGAAAGAGCCTCTGTTTATGACACCAAAACCATTTGAAGAGCATGAATGAGTCACTAACTCTTATTTGCAGGTTTAGAAACACAAGGAGCAAAAATATAAAGACAGTTGAACCTGGAAGTAGGTACTGCACAACACAAAATGATTCTCTATGGAGGTTCCCATTCACTGCAAAGTGTGACCCCAAACAATGATATCATTCAGCAGGGTAGATCTGCCTTTGGTGCTATGAATGCTACCACCTGTACTTCAAGCCTCCTTGAATAAATAAACGCTGGAAAGCTCATTGCTTTTCTTTTGTTTTAGTAATGGAAGGGCTTTACACAGGATGGACTCACATCGATTTGATGACAATGACCATGACATTCAAGTGATTCCTATTTTATATGCAGTGCTGAACTGAGTGCCAACTTTATCTTACTATTCACATGACAAAGCAGCCACTTATCAGTAACAACTGCAGCAGAAATGGCTGGGAAGTCCTAGAGAGCCCAGGCTAATGACACCATTGCCTCCGACTCTGGTGTCACTCCCAAAATTAACCCCCAGAAATCTCAGCAGTCATGACCTGTTCTCTTAAAGATACTGGTTTCAACAAGTTACTCTTTCCATTTACAAGGTGCTGTGATATGTTATCATAAAATTATGACACTGAGTTTGAAAGTATACTCTAATTTTTTATATTAAGAAAATAAATGGAATATGCTCAGAAACAATACTACTAGCCTGTAATAGAGCCCGTGCCCTAAGAAAAAAAGACCTTGAAGTTATAAAACACAATAGCTCATAGACATCTAGACTTGAATCTAGTTTCTAGCTGCATTAGATATTCTCTAAGTTCAAGGAGAAAAGGATATGAACACCTGGATTTTCTTCTAGGTTGTTCTGCCAGGACCCTAAGACAAGGAGAAAGACAGAGATTCAAGATAGAAGCTCAGCACAGAAATAAATTTAGTGCATTGAATTTCTCTGGAAACTAAACTTTACAGGGGATGGTGCTAGGGTGACGATCTATGTTTTAGAAGGGTCAACTTTCTATGAAAAGGTCAGATATAAAAAGGTTGTTGTCAGCTCAGCACTACTAGTTCCTCTGACTCCCAGCATCACTTAAAAAAAGCCAAGAAATGCATTTCCCAGAATCCCCTTCTCCATATGGTACTGAGTTTCTCAATGAGAGGCAAGGAAAAGGCCATTAGTCTCTAAAGGCAGATGAAGAAAGACACAAGGTCAGAGAGAAGGTTCACTGTGGCTTCCCAGTGAACCCTGTGGGACTCCCCCATTGTGTGTATGTGTGTATGTGTGTGATGTGCCATTGAGTTGGCTCCAACTCCTGGAGAACCTAGGAGTGACAGATGTCCACAATGTCCTTTCCTTAACAGCCCTTCTCAGCTCTTGTAGACGCATGCCCATGGCTACTATTATGGAGTCAATCCATCTCCTATTTGCTCTTCCTCGTTTCCTGCTGCCTTCTATTTTTCCCAGCATTATTGTCTTTCCCAAAGAACCTGGTTTCTCATGATATGTCTGAAGTAGGGCAACTTCAGTTTTGCATTTTTGCCTCCCACTTAATTTGTTTGAACTTTCTGGCAATCCAGGATATCCTTAGAGCCATATTTAAAATAAATCAATTTCTATATTTAAAATAAATCACCATATTTAAAATAAATCAATTTTTCAACACCCTATTTAAAATAAATCAATTTTTTTTCCCATCAGGCTTCTTCACTGCCTACTTTTCGCATCCATACATAGTAACTGGGAATATGAGGGGTGTGGATGATTTCAGCCTTGGTCTCTAATGACACATCATTGGTCTTAGTGATCTTTCCCAATTCTTCCATTACTTCTCTTCCAGGTCTTCTCTTGATTTCTTGGTTGCAGTCTCCATTTGAATTGACTGGACAAATGTAAGCAAAATCTTTAACAATTTCAATGTCTTCACTGCCTATGTTAAAGTTGTGTATTTCTTCTGTAGTCATTATTTTTGTCTTCTTGGTATTCAAATGCACTCCTGTATGACACTTTCTTCTTTCACTTTTATCAGAAGTCATTTCAAATCATTGCTACTTGCTGCCAATCAAATATTGTCACCTGCATATCTTGAGTTATTGATATTTCTTCTACCAATTTTCACTCCTTCTACCTCTGAGCCTAGCCCAAGTTTTTGCACAATATGTTCTTCATACAGATTAAACAAATAGGAAGATACAGTGCACCTTCGTCAGGCACCTTTGCCTGAAGGAAACTATTCTGTCTCTCCATGTTCTGTCCTGACAGTGACTTCTTATCCACAATGCAGATTACACATCAGAAAGATCAAGTGCTGAAGAACACCCATTTCTTTCAGAGAAGCTCATAGCTTTTCATAATCCACTGTCAAAAACTACTGTTTTACCATAGTCTATAGAACATAATAAACATCTTCTGAAGTTCTTTAGAGCATTCCAGTATCCAATGAACACTGGGAAGTGTATCTCAAGTGCCCTTCCTTTTCTGAATCCAGTTTCAACACCCAGCATTTCTTGCTCTATATAAGAAAGAAGCCTTTGTTGCTTCACCTTGAGCATCACTTTAATTGCATGGGAAATTAGAGCAATGGTCCTATAAGTTGAACACTTTGGAGCATCTCCTTTCTTGAATATCTTGACGTATATTGAATATTTTCAGTCTGTAGGCCATTGTTTTGTACAATGTAATTTTGTTACATCAGGCTAAACTCACTGATGGTGGATTACCACAAACTTCACTTCAGTCTCCTATGTGTCCCAATGGCTTAATTATTTCTTAATCTTATACTAAAATACTTGTACACAGAGCACAGAGAATTTTAGAGCAGTGAAACTATTCTGTATGATACTATAATGGTGGATACAGATCATTATACATTTGTCAAAACTTATAGAATGTACAACATTAAGAGTGAATTCTAATGTAAACTGTGGACTTTTGGTGACAATGTGTTAGTGTAGGATCATTAATGGTATGGGATGTGGATAGTGAGGGAAACTGTCAGAGGTCAAGGGGTATATGAAAACTCATTGTATTTTCTGCTTAATTTTGCTACGAACCTAAAACTAAAAAACTAAAGTCTGTTTTGTTAAAAAGTCTTTGTACTTGGAATGCAAGGAATAGTTTCTGTTTTCCTCAGTAAACTTAATGAACCCATGGATTTGCTCACTGAAGTATCCTGGAAACTTTAGAAAGAGCCATTTGAAGACCATGGTAAAAGTGGAAACCAGATTGTGAATATAAACATGAAGCTAAATATCTTATAAAGATGATCTTATTAGAGTTGTTACTATATTCTCCCCAAATTTATAAAACTGCATATTTTTAGCTATTTTATTGTTTTGACTTTTCCCTTCAGTGTTATGTTATCCTATGTTACAAGGTTATGTTTTATGTTATTTTTGTTTTTTTTTAATTCAGATAGATCTCTCTC
Organism: Murina feae; assembly: GCA_004026665.1. Classification (NCBI taxonomy): domain Eukaryota; kingdom Metazoa; phylum Chordata; class Mammalia; order Chiroptera; family Vespertilionidae; genus Murina; species Murina feae. The sequence continues at coordinate 46,679 of PVJC01004546.1, forward strand.
TCCATTTTCTTCACATTCAAATCTTACTGTACACATGTGAAGGGTCCAAACACAGGGCTTGGCACACAATAGAAGCTTAATCAATTTTCACTTCACGTATTGTTAAGCTTGTGTTCTGTACCTGTGCTGAGGGATAATCCCCACCTCCAAGGAGCTTATAATCTCTTCAAGAAGGCAATATATACTAGTAGGATACAAATAAATAATAGAAATTTTAATAGTTTAACATAGCAATTTAAGAAATATCCCAAGGTAATATGTGTTAACTGCCATAGCATAGAAGGGATGCTGGCAGCAAAACAACAGGAGTTGTGAAAGATGGTACCAACTCTCCTGAATATTCATCATCTTGGAAAACCTCAAGCACTTTTATAAGACCAGACAGTCAGAGTGAGCCAAGGAAATAGAAAACTCTGCTTCCTTCTCAACACTCTCCTTTAGAATCGTTTATATCCAGTGGGATTCTTCAGGTGGAATGGAGCCAGATATGTAAGTGGATTAATTATTATTTATAACAACATTTTGAACCATGAAGCATGGGTGACCTCCCATCCCTCACTCTCCACTAGATAAAATGTGCAACGGTAATAAACAAATGGAATTTGCCTCCCCACCAAGGATGTGCTGCTGTCATCTTTTTGCCACTGTCATCAATTAAAGGATTAAATAATGAATGAACTGGCAGAGTTCAACTATAATCTTCAGACTCCATCTCTCCAAAGACACTCCGTGAACAACAGTATGGGATTTATGGCTTTCATTTTCCTCCACCTAGCTCCACAGGGGTGCACACAGCCGTACACACCCTGGTGCCCAGTCACACATATACACAGTTGCACACCACACCCCACACACTCTCTCTTCCGGATTCTCTTGCCATTTGCATGGCCTTTTCAATTAGATGATGAACTTATTAAAACCATGGAGCAAAAGGTATTTGTTATGGAGAGAAGTTGCTTTAATTTTTAGTTTAGAACAGAAGAGCTCTGGTAACCTTGGCCAGCAACCCCCATCTAGCACGGGAACAGGAGAGGGGGACAGGCACCCAAAACACAAAGCCAGGAGACGCTCATCCCCACCTGTGGGACAGTGACATGGAAGAGGAGCTACTGCACACAGAGGCTTCCAGCTGCCTAGGAACCCTACTGGGGTTGGAGGTGAGGGCATTATCTCCAAAAGGTGGCAAAGCTAGTAAGTATGCAGGATTTCAGCAAAGATTTCAATAAAGACATGGGCACTTTTGCCCACTTTGTGCAATACTGAGAGGTTGCTGGAGATATTGATGAATCATAGTGGTAGCTTACATTATAAATCCTGTACAATGGCACAGGCGCTATGCCAGATACTTTCCATGAATTAGCTCACTTAAGCTTCACAAGAAGCCTATAACATAAATACAATGATTACCCTGTTCTTTGAAATAAGAAACCCAGGGCTCAGGCTCAGGGAAGTTAAATAACAAAAAAAAACACACAGCTGGTTTGTGCAGTGGAGTTGGGATTCAAACCAGTCCGATTTGGGATCCCAATTTATCTCACAGCCACATGCCGAACTCCTTTTTTTCCCTTTAGCATTCCTAAACTTTTTAGATTCATTATGTAGAGGAAAATGCCCTTTACCATATTCTCCACAAGCTCTCCCTTAATACCATAATGAGAAACAGGCTATACACATGCATGCATATTGTTGCTGCCCAGCACTAGACAGGTAATATCACCAGGGAGTCCTAGTATCTTAGAAACCAGAAAGTTATATGAAATAGACAGACTATATATAGCACCAAAGTAGGCAAAAGTGTCCATCTGACCACACAAACAAGTTATCAGCCACTAGCAGCCTCTCCCAGAGCTAGTCCCAGGGAATAAAGGTCAGGTCTTATGCTTGGCAAACACGCAACAGAAGAGAAAGGTGATTGACTCAGGCCATGTCGAGGCTGTTGTCCAGCCTCTGCCCTTCCACCCTGGCACCCGGACAAATAGGCTCATGAGTCTGATTAACCTCCTTCCCTGTGCCCCCTGCTAGCTGCCTCCTGAGACATCAGTCCTGCCTGATTGGCTTTTTTTTTTTTTCGGGAGGTGGAGGGTGGAGGTGGTGGGGGAGAGAGCAGGGAGGGGAGAGGAGGAGGGGAGGTCCTGGGTAGAGGGAGATATGGTGTAGTTTTATGCCTTCTTAGGAATGGTCATGGCTCCCAAGGCCCAAGGGCAACTGTGTTGCCTACAGCTCCTCACAGACTTGGCCTGTGCCTTCAAAGGCACATGTGGCATCTGGAAACATTCCTTGCCTTGAAAGCCCCATCTGCTCCCTGAGAAGCTGCCCATCCAAAGGCTAAACTTCCCTCTGTTGTTGTATAAAGAGCAGAGCCTCATTCTCAAGTCTCCAAATAAGCTTCTTCTCTCCCAAACACAAACACTGACACCCAAATGTCTGGTTTTATTGCATCTTTTATCAAAAATCCCTCGCTAGGGAAGCTGAGTCCCACACAGTGTTTTATCAAAGTCCTCCACCCTTCCCACAGGCACCAGTTACCAGGAACACAGCTACAGACCCCACACCGCCTGTGGCCTGGCTGAGGTTAAGAGAACCAAGGAGAATGGTGACCCCTCCCGAAAGTTATCTACGCTGTGTGAAAGGGAGGAGAGCAGAGAACGAGTTGGCACTCACCCAAATGCTGATACATTAATGCAACTGGGTTAGTGGGGCAAGGGGTTGAGGTCATAAAGATAAGAATAAGTCTTCCTCCCAATGTTGGTATCATTTCCATCGCAACATTGAAAATTATTGTGTGTGTTTTTCACACCTAAATCGTAGGTCTCTGGTGAAGTTGGGTCCCTTAGATAAGAAAGGATGGGACACTCTCCCTGGAAAAGGCAGAGGCTGGCAAGGGGCAGACTAATTGGAGACAGACGGAAGAACAAGTCACGGGCACCCAGCATTCAGAAGCTCATGGCACATCCGACCGGCCTCCTCTCTGGGGAAGCCCTGCGCCAGCTCCAGCTCCAGCTCCAGCTGGAGGTGATGACCTGGGCAGAGGAGCCACAGGGACATCTCTGCTCTCTGCTCTGACCCCTCCTCGATTGCTTGGGTTTGCTAAAGTTGCCCAGTATTTCCTCTCTAGTCACATTTCTTTTTTAGTGGACGACCGCCTTTCCCCACAGACATGCACCTTTCAGTGGGAGAGTCTCAAAGAATTTGGAGCTCTGAGAGTGGCACTGAGCCTTCAGTGATGGTCTTCACCATCCTAGGTTCTACCCCAGTTCACAAGTCTATCCATATGGCCTCCATTTTACACAACTGGTCCCAAGGTATGCAACTAATAGAGAAGACTATCACCAGGGGGAATGATCTCACTGTGTGCTTCCAGCCTTTGCAAAAATAACAAAACAAAACAAAACATAACAAAAACACACTATCCTGAGGGCATGAGGTCATCCTGGGCAAGACAGTTTCCTTAAATGGGAAGAGGACCAGTGGAAGAAACACTTGCTCATCAACCCTCCCATGTTGGCACGTGCTCTGATTAATGATGCTGTGCTACAAAATTACTCCCCCAAACTTAGTGATGCAAAACAACAAATTTCATTTGTAAATGATTTTGTGAGTTGGGAATCTGCAAAGGGCTCCACTGGGCAGTTCTCATCCGGGACCTCCTTTTACACAATTGTGGTCAGATGTCAGTCGTGCTGTGGTCATCTAAGGGCTCAGCTAGACTCTGTTTCTTATATGGCTCACACAGTGGCTGCCACTTGATGCTGCTGTCAGCTGGTTGCTTAATAGGGTGTGTAAGATGTGGCCTCTCCAGTAGGGTTATCTCTTAATTGGTGGTTGTCTGCCCCCAGATTGTGTCCCAAGAAAAAAGGTTGGTATAACCTAGCCTCAGAAGCCACCCAGTATCACTTCTGCCACATTCTATTGACTGAGACAGACACAGATCTATCCAGGTTTGAGGGGAGGAGACACAAACACCTCCCTGGTGGAAAAAGTGCCAAAGAACTTGGGGGTGGATTTTCATTGCCACTAGTGTTTGTCCCCAATGTGAAGTTGAAGGGATTTGAACAATTATTGAGTTGTCAAAAATCACATTCCTGAAAGTTAATGGAATGGGAATTCAAACCCCGTCCTGTCTGATTCCAAACCAGTCACCCCTTCGGCTAGGTCACAATTGCCCAGTAAGCTGGGGCAGTCCTGCTCACTGTGCCTTGGTAATCAAAGGGGTGAGGGCCTATATGTACATTCCACCTATAGAAGCTTTAGGCCTCCTCTTTCTCTCCTTCTTTCCTTCTTTCTTCCTTGTTTTTTATTTTGTAAAGTATCAACTGACCATCTGGCTTACTAGCCTCTCTGAGTTACTTCTAAATTAGCAGTCAAATTCTACCAGCTGCATCTCCATGTTGCCCCCTCACCCCAATGCTGTAGAACTTCAGACATAAGGAGGTGATGTCACCCTTCTCAGGGTCAGAACAGAAGGGAGCTTCCCAACTTGTCACCACTCTATCAGCAAGCAGCATCTTCCCAAAGGCCGAAGCCATCTGCTCTTACCCTACAAGGAAGATCACAGCTATTGCGTAAGAAGCTCTAGTGTGTGCACAAATCCTATCATCTGAAAGGTGCAAGGGTCACTCGGGCCCTTCCAATTGTTCGTTTTGAAGTCACTTAGAGATATTTCCTGCTCATCCATCTGAAGTGAGAAGCACAGACATTATGGGTCTCAAACATGAACATCTACATCACCTGAACTATTTGTTGGAAAGTGTTCTCATTTCCAAATGATCCTTCAGGTGATCATAACAGATTATAGGCTTAATTGTATCCTGTTCATAGCCACGGAATGTTTCAGCTGAGTGGCTTCTATAGTTCCCCCTTGACGATTAAGAGTCCACGACTGCCTGCACCCTAACAGCTGCCTCAGGTGAGTCCAGTGACCAGGGCTCCTCAGGCACGGTGGTTAGGCATCTGTTTGAAGTCTTACAGTCCTGGACTCAAACCCTCATTCTGTCACCTATTCTGTCCAAGTTTCCCAACCTTTCAAGTCTTGGGTACCTGACTATCAGATAGAGATAATAAAAGCATCTTCCTCTTCGGGGTTGTTGTAAGATCATGCTAAAAGAGACTAAGTAACATCATGTATCAGCATAATGCCTAAGAACATTAAATAAATAGTAGCTGTTACTGTTACCCTCAGAAGTAACTGGAGAATTTGGGGGCAATGCTGAAGCTAAGACTAGAAGAAAGGGGGGCTAGCTGGGACTCAAAGAGGCCTCCTGGATACAGCAGTTTCAGGCAAGCAAGGACTCAAATCCCAGGAGGTCACCTAAGGGAAAGAAGGTGCAGAGAAGCAGACACTATCTGGTATTTGGAAGATTAAAGAGTCAACAGCAAGGCTCTCTAGTACTAGGCTCTTACCTCTCAAATAACGTTCTGAAATGTTGGACAGCCCAACATCCACCAGCAGAAGGACATCTAAAACCCAAGCAATATCTGGTGTCTTTAACATAGGCAGTTGCAGAAATTAAGGAGAGGTTACATTTAAGATTACAGAGGAACTGAATTGCTAAAGATCAGGAAGTATAGTAAATCGTTTCTACATATATTATGTCATTGATTTCTCACATGATGCTGGAGAATTGTAATCCTTGCCCCTATATTTCAAAGGTAAAGAAACTGAGGCTCAAAGAAGTTAATATCTTTAAGGCTACACAGTAGAATGTGGGTGAGCTGAAAGTTAAAGTCCACCTAACTCTGAAACTTGTGTTCTTTTACTCTATGTTCCAAAGAATGGAGAGGTGAAGGGGATTCTATGAAAATCTAAGAACAGGAGCTATAATAAGGCCGGGCATGCCAGGGCCTAGAGCTGGGAGGCAGTTCAGGTTCAAGGTCATTGCAGCACCTCAGCCCCGGGAGTTTGCACATCTCCACTCTAAGGGCTCCGCCGTCCATATGAATGTGACTCGGCTGGCTTTCTTTTTCTCTTTTAAAAAAGAACTTTCCTAGAAGGACCAGCATATGTTGGGCGTTGAGCAGTAGTCAACTCCTCTGAAGTGAGGACGCACAGGAGAGGTGTCTCAGAGGTCTCCGCCACTACGGAAATATCATCCCCTCCTTATTTTTTTCTCCATTGTCTGACTCCTATTATCATTTCCTGCCAGGGAAGCAGGAGCATTAGGACTTAACTTTGAGTCTGTACTTTCCTGACCTTTGGCAATTTAGTTCCTCTGTAATCTTAATTTTTAACATCCATTCAAGTACATGAAGACGTATTTGACCTTAACATAGTCAGTTTGTTCTTGTACAAAAGCATTATATTAGCAGCACCCAAAACAGAGCCCCTGGTCAGTTAAGAAAGAATGGCTGACAACTGAGAGATTTTGGCCAGTGAAAACCCAACTACATGTTACTCTTCCGGACCTTAACTGGCACACAAGAAAATATACAGTCATATCACTCACCGAATAATGAACACTAGGTCACAGGAACGATGGAGAAGTGGCCTAAAAGCATGTTGTCCTTCCCACCACCCTGAGAAGCCAGTGGCAATTTTCTGTTTCAAGAAAATGGCATTGCTCTGCATTATATTTAGAACGGTGGTTTGTCTGACAGAATGCAGCTGAACGCTTGGTCCCTTGTACCTAAGATACATGATGACAATGTTTATGCACACTCCTCATGCAAGCCCGTGTATGGAATCAATCTGGAAGGCTTCTTTAGAAAGGATTTGAGTTTAGCATTGCATGGGAAATGCCTGTGTCAAGAATTCAATAACATGCTAGCACACTGTGTCAAAACAAATGTTCTAGCAAAGCACGTCACATTGCACCATCAGAGAATAATAGCATTACATGTGCCATCTGGTAAAATTGTCACTAAATGTTGTGATGAGTTTACCTGTAGAAATGGGTTTTCTTTTCCTACGTGGAAGATTGGGGTCACTAGCATTCTAGATTAGCTGTTAAAACTTTTTTCTTCCTTCCCACATTTTCCCCAAAGAAACTGAGAGAAAAATATCTGCTTTGGATATGATGCCAGAAATTTGCCTCTCTAACAAAAGTACTGCCTTCTTCAAATAATGGAAGCTCAGGCAGTGTGTACAAATTTACCCAGATAGGGAGTGACAGAACCAAGCTCAGAACCCCTTGATTTACATATGCATTTTGCTGAGGCAGGTTTCTAAGTGTGCCAGGGCATAACTCCAAGGGTAGAAATGAATGTTGAGGTTTTATCTGGTTTAATTTGGGCGGGGGAAAAACACAGATTCTCATATTTAAAAATAAATCCTTTTAAAGAAGCAAGAAAAGTAGTCTATTCTTGGGGAAAGGACAAGAATCCCTAATTTTATACCAGCTCAACAAATGAAATTTCAGATTGAAATATTATGAAGTAATATCCAATAATATGTAATTACTTGAAAGTTCACACTGGTAACATTTTAAATGTCTAATAACACATTGTAAAGGGGTATTAATATTCTGGGCATCTTATGTATATTCTGAAGACATATAAGTTGGCCTTTGTAGTGATGGAAAAGGCTCTGGAATAAAATCAACAGACTTTGGTTTGATTGAGTCCTAGGTTAGCCACTAACCAGCTGTGTAGCCATGGGAAAGTCCCTTAATATTTCTGGGTCTTTGTTTCTTCGACTGTAAAATAAAAATGTTTGAAAATAGGACCATCATGGCCCTTTTTTGATCAAAAGTACATGATTCAATTTTTTTCCCCAAAAGACTGAGAAGGACTGAGAAAATGATGGATCTGACTAGAGCCCTAAGGGTTGCTAGCAGCCTTTGCTCAAAGAAGGAAGCCACGGGCAAGACGTCCTACTAAGAACAAAAGACATCTTAAAATCAAACTCTTCGTCATTCTCCTTCCCTCACGTTTCCCATCACCTCCACCCCTTCGGGAAATTTTAAGCATTGCAGAGGTTAAAAGACAGTGCCTGATCTGAAACCTATGCTCTCACTTTGAAAGTCTCTCCCAAAAACCTTTCATTTTACCTACTTGTCACATCATCTCTCACTGGTGGTAATTTCTGGAACATCTCAGCATAAACACCTTTCAGTGAAAGCACACATTCAATTTTGCAAAGCTCCCTTTCCTCCCTACGTGGAAAATGAAGTTCCAAAATCAAAACTTCACTTCATGAAAATGTTATTATACAGTTTAAGGGGAAAACTGAAAACTGACCATAGGTAATAGTATGTGATTCCTACAGCCAGCTGGTAGTTGGGGGGCTGGGAGGATAAGGGAGAGGCCCAGTCTTCACACCAGCATTTGCCTGGAATCCAGTCTAGGTTAGGAATGTGGATGCCTATAAAAACAGAGTTTCAGCTTCTTAAATTGATGTGTATGTTGGGTGAGTTGGCTATAATTTGCTTTCCCTGTTTTCTACATGGGTTGTCCCTATTTCTCCCCAGTATATCTTTTCTCCCACTACTTTTGCTCTCCCAACCACTATTCAGTGCTTTGACATTTATTGCTAATAAAAATAATAATATGTATCATTTGGAAGTTAGTATTATAGTTTGAAAGTCTTATGACCATTTGTTTTTCCTTGGATTTATGTCACTCCCTCCACCAAGCAAAGAATAAATGAATAAAAGCATTTTAGCATACTTAGAACCTACTCAAATTCAGAGATTTCTGAATAGGAGACACTTCATAAAGATTAATTTAACTAGAAAACCAAAATCTTGTACACCGTGCTTTGAAGATGTTAGTCTGTAAAGATTGTGTCCACACGTGAAATGGGAAGTGGGTAACTAGGTCAATCACCTCTGTAACGCGCCTTCCAGCTTCACCTTCCCCCAGAAATGCTCAGGTAACAAAAGCAGAGGGGGTTTCCTGGCCTCAATTATATCCTAATAATTGTTTCAATTCTCTGCTTCCTTTTTAGTGTGAAGGTCCAGGGTAGAGGCCTTTAAAAAAAAAAAAAAGACGGAAAAGGTTTCCCAGACGTGAAATCGATTTTACCAAAGAAACTTCTGGCAAGTTCCATGTAAGTAAATCAGAAACATATGGACTATGTTTCCCTCAAAATACCCACGGGTCCGAAAGCCCAGAAAACACATAAAAAGTAAAGGGAAACTGTTTTCCAATGCCGAGCTGAGTTGAGAAACTGCGTGCTGTAACAGAGAGCCTGGCTCAGCTCCCCAGAGCAGGGATGGAGCGGTGGTCAGGCAGCCCACCAGCTCCTACCCTCACGCTTGTGCTGACAGTCCGCATTTCTGAGGACAGTGTGTGTGATGGATCCCGCCTTGACCTGCGCTGATGGGTGTGGCTGAGAAAAACAAAGCTCCATGCTTCCCATACTGAAGACATGACTTCCAAGCTCCTTTGCAACTGCCTGCAGTGAATGTTTACACAGCCTGTTCCTCTTCTGGAATGCCTCTCCTGCTAACCCATCGGGCCGGCGGTCAGCATCCACTTACTGAGCACTTAGCACGTGCCCCACAAGGAAGGACAACCATATGCCAGTCCCAGAGGTGAATTATAGGTCTGGGCTTAGGAGAAACTTCCAGATTCCTGAGCCCCTCCTTCCACCCTGCGTGGGAATATTCCCGCTACCCTTGCAGTCCAGACAGTGGGAAGACATCTCAGACAAGGTTTCAAATGGAACGAACAGTTTGGAGAGTCAGATGACCTGATGTCAGGTCCCAGCAACATCTGTCATTTGACCACTCCAAGTCTCCATTTCCTCCTCAATTAAATGGGAAGAATAGTCAAGTCACCTACTGGGGCTGCCAAGGGCCCATCAAAAAAATACCTCGTCTCTTCTCCACCCAGGCACTAAATAAGTAGAAAAGCAAAACAGCAAGGAAGCTGGAGAGAGAAGCCAGGCTAGAAAACAGAATAGAATGAGAGATGAATGGGCTTGCCTCCTGCACTCCAGAGCCGGCAAATGACTCCTTCATTCCCAGGTCATCCCAGGCTGGGGAGGCCTCTGCGTGTCCAGGGAGAATGTCAAATTAAGGCTTGGGGTTAGAGGAGTAGAGGAAACCTCAGAAGCTTGGTACATAGGTCACTCCCCCCAAAAAATAGGAGGGCTATGCTAAGCTGAGCGAGTTCAGGTTATTTTGCCCAGACTACCAACCAGATGGATCCCTCTGCTCTCACGAGGAAGAGTACTGAATGGGCAGAGAACAGCCAAAGGGGACTCAAGGTGTGTTCTCTTTACTTGAATGGAAATATCAGAAGTCAGCTTAGCAAGATGAAGCATATAAAAGCCCTCGTGTAAACTGTAATCAGGTTACATTTTGTGCTTTTGCTCAATCCATCTATATTTATTGAACATCTACCATTTGCTGTTCCAGCTTCCAGGATATGGCATTGTTCCTTTACTTAAGATTACAGTCTAATAAGAGGAACAAACAAGGAAGTCAGAAATTGCAGTATCCAGTGAGTGCACTGAGATATGGAAGTCTGCAAGAGATGTAACAAATTGCAGCGAAGGGGCATCTAATTGAATGGATGACCAGTTAAGCCTTCCTTGTGGGAATGACAGTTGAGAGCTGAGGTGTGAAGAACACAAAGGATCGAAGCAAGAAACTGGGATTTGGGGTGACTTTCAAAGCAGAAAGAAGCCCAGAAGGCACAAAAGAAAAGGATGGGACCTTTCAGGGAACTGAAAGTCCTTCTGCCTGGTTATAGTAGAAATCGTCTTGATGTTATGGAGGATAATCAGAAAAGAGCATTACAATCTAAAACACTATGGTAGAGTATAAGAGTAAGAGTACTCAGAGAAGGGGCATGACCTCGAGAAGGGGAAGGCTAGATCATTGGTTAAATGTGGCCAAGTACAAAGGGAGAAATTAGACCAGACAAGGAGATACATTTTTAAACTGACTTGATAATTCTAATTGTTGTTTTACGTAAACTATAAAACACAAACATATAAAACATTTGTTTTATGTAAATCAAAATATGGAGTATTTAAGAAAGCAAAGCTTGTGTGTGTGTTATAAACAGAGAAGGGAAGGATGCATTCCAAAATGTTAATAGGGCTATGTCTGTCTAATGGGATTATAAATTATCACTTTTTGCCTATCTTTAATTTCTATCATAAATGTTTATAATCCTACATAATAAAGAGCTAATATGAAAATGGTCATCATGCCCTCACACCCTAGCACCAGGGCCAGGGAACCTGAGGCCGCACCCCCCACCCAGCAGAACTTGACAGGGGACCTGAGGCTGCACCCCCACTGGCGGGGCTTGATGGGGGTGGGGCCAGCCAGGTCTGGATCTCACACAATTTCAAGGCATTCATGGGTGGGTGGGGACTTGACTCTGGGTCCCACAGCACACCCCAGACTCTGACAGGAGGGAGATTTCATATACATTTTACTAATTTTCTTTTATCTCTGACACTTCTATTATAGAGAAAGAGCAAATAGCAATATTAAAATATTTCCTCTAATTAATTCCTTTTTAATGTGCATGAATTTCATGCACCAGGCCACTAGTTTTTAAGAAAATGACTAATAAAACAGACCTGGTCACAAGAGATTTTCTACATAAATTATTCTTGCAAATGGTGCCAAGCATTAAGTTCTCTTCTGTAATACTACTGGCTCTTTCCACAAACAATAATCAGGTCACATAGCCCCAGGTTATATGGGCCCTAGTTGTTCTCTCCCACCACAATGTGATATTCTGGAACATTCTCAGTGAACATTAGGTGAATACAGTGATGTAGTAACGCCCTCATTCCCCTCAGCAGGATTCATTCAATTGCAAGCTCAGGAGAGAGGTCAAGTTTCCTCATTCTTTCATGCCTTCATTTATTCATTCAACAATGTTTACCAGGACAAACCCTGTCCTAGGTGCTCAGAGTCGAGAAACAAAACAGAATCAAATGGAATTCATGTAACTTATTGGAGAGGAGAGCAGTGGAAGACCCATGTTGCACACCTACAGAGAAGACTAAATAGTATTACACATTCTTGCAACCATTGCACTCCCATTTCCTTTCCTTTGCATTTCCACAGTTCAATATGTCTGGGTCAACCCAAAATATTCTTTTTTAGATAGCTGAACTAATTTTCTTATTTAACATAAACATATACAAACTATACACATTGCACCTTTCACTTAAAAATATACCTTCAAAATGATCTTATCTAATAAAAGAGTAATATTGAAATTGACTGTCTCTCCAGGACGCCTAAGCCACTCCCACTAGCCAATCAGAGCATCTGTATGCAAATTAACCCAGCCAAGATGGAAGCCGGCAGTCACGGAGCTAGAGTAAAAGGAGACTTCCGTTGCACCAGGAGTAAACTATCTGCCTAGGTCGGCTGGGCTTCTCTCTGCTCACGGCAACATAGTTGCAATTATAGAAGCCACAGAGCTGAAGCAAACAGGAAGCTTCCATTGCACCAGCAATATAGGAAACTGCCTGCCTAGGCCGACTGGGCTTCTGCTAAGGCAACATTCTTTCAATTATAGAAGCCATGGAGCTGAAGCAAACAGGAGGCTTCGTTATGTGCCTAGGCCTCCGCTTAAAGCAACAGTTTCAATTATAGAAGGTAAATAAACCCCAGAAACCTGCTTCCAGCCAGACTTGCTGGTACGTTGGGTTAATGGGAGCTGTGGGTAGCCTGAAAATGCCCCTCAGCTCCTCACCCAGGCTGCCCAAGCACCCCAGTAGGGACCCAAAACCTAAAGATTGTGGGCATCCTGAAAACGGCCCTCAACCCCTCACCCAGGCTGGCCACACCCCAATGGGGTGAGGGTCCACACTGGGGGGCTTGGCCAGCCTGCAAACAGCCATCAGCTCCTCACCCAGGCTGGCCAGCCATGCCAGCAGGTAGACATCCCCTGAGGGGTCCCAGACTCTGAGAGGGCACAGGCTGGGCTGAGGGACATCCCGAGTGCACAAATTTTTGTGCACCGGGCCCCTAGTATTATATAAGTAAGCACTTTATTTTGCATGTAAGCAAGCATAAATACCCTTCTAGAAGTAAAATATACATTTGGGATTTTAATAGAAACTACTAAATTCTTCTCCATAAACACTATTCCAATTTACTTCCCCACTCCCACCCAGGTGTCTGCCGTTCAGTATCCTCCCTAACCCAGCATGGTATCAAACTCTTAATCTTTGCTCAACCAATAGGTAAAAAGTGATATCTTGTTTTCATTTTTATCTGCATTTCTACTGTGAGTGCAGAATATGCTTGAACAGGATTAAAGAGCCATTTTGCTAAAAGCCTGTTTACTGCTACCAAACATAATCGCTTTAAGAGACCAGGACTACAAACTCTTCTGGGGGGAAAAAAGTGCAACAGCAGGCAGTGTAATTTCTCAGCCACTTCTGTGAAGCAATTGACTGCTTTCCACCTATAACCTGAGCATTCATACATTGCTTTCTGGACCACAGCAGAGAAATCACAGAGGAGACAGAGACCAAGGTGTGAGTGCTTGCTACATATATCAGACTCCAAGCTCTATACACACTCTTATTTAATCCTCCTAACATTTTAATCCATGAGGTTCCAAAAGGTTAAATATCTGCTCAAACTCACAGAGATTACAAATAGCAGAGGAAGAACTGAACCCCATTCAAAATGCCAACACCCAGATTTTGTGCACTTCTGCTGTGCTGCGGTGTTTGAAGTCCAATGGCCTGAATCCTGAAATTCATATGCTAGGAGGCCATCTTCTTACTTTAATTATGATCTTCTAAGCAGAAGTATACTATAGTAGTGCCTACCTATAGAGCCTAATATAGGCCTTGATAAGATTTCTCATGATCCCAACTTCCCTTAACATTTACCTGCCACTTAAGACTCAACATTGAACTAACCTGTAGAATTATTGAAGACATCAGGAATTGTTCAGGGATTTAAATATTATTACTAAGACCAAGAAGTTCACTGGGAATGGGTACATATGTTGCAGAGCTGCACCATTTAGCTCAGCAAGGTAGCCCAGAGATTTCTTCGGTGGCGTGTTGATGACTCGTCTTGGGAATGGATACAACAGGACCCTGGCACAGTGTCTTGAGAGAACCAGATTTGACAAGTGTGAAGCTCCAAATAAGAATTCTAGCCAATGACTCATCATTTCAGATCAGAGTTCCTAACACAAACCTGAGGCCCAACAATGGGAAGACAGCCTCTTCCCCAGAAGTTGGGTAATAGTGATTAGATCCAGAAAACAAACAGTACAAGAGGGTAAAGAATCATGAGGGAAAGTCGTTTTGAGAGCAAATATGTTCCATATGTATATATGACATACTTCCAAGCAAAGTACTTCACGTGTGACACTTTCATGGAAGGGGACTACTCAATGTGTCATCTGGGGATGATATGCCACTGGGCCACAATGAGATAATTATAGAAATTGGGAATAAGCATTTAGAAACTATTACAGCAATTTGGCAGAGTAATTTTATGTCTGTTGAATCTAATGATAAAAAAAATTTGGGCATATAAAAAATTTTATTAAAGCCATTAAAATGAAGAAGTGTTTTGATATGTGGCAAGTGCTGACAAGACAGGGTCCCAATTAGTCCAGATCAAGAAGCCCTGGTGTTCTATCAGATAATGAAGGATTTCCAGGGGCCTCCGAATGGCCAGGAGTGCATGACATAGGGTGCCTTGGTGGTGGAGCAGTAACACCATGAGCCACAATTCCTCAGCTAAGGGCTTTGGCAAAAGTTGAAACTACCATCAGAATTATCATCACATAACTGTTGCAGTGGAAGTTGTATTAAAAATGTGCAGAGCAGCTTTTTGGAGAGGAACTTCTAAGTCACCATTTCAAGAGGTAACAGAGCAAAAGCCTCTTTAAAAAATAATGGAAAATTATGGCACATACTCCAGAAATTTGTATCCAAGACACTGGGACAGCCAAATTCTAGAAAGCTTTCCAGAATTTCCAAGGATATGCTAAGTAAAATAAGCCAGATACAAAAGGACAAATATGTATAATTCTACTTATATGAGTAACTAAACTAGGTAAAGTCATAGAAACAGAAAGTAGAAGAGAGGCTCCCAGGCCTCGGGGGAGAATGAAATGAGGATTTATGTTTAATGGGTGCAGAGTTTCTCTTTGGGATGATAAACATTTTCTGAAAATGGTAAGTGGTTTTAGTTACAGAACATTGTAAATGTACTTACTGTCACTGAACTGTACACTTAAAAATGGTCCAAATGTCCTCTTGCACTGCTGGTGGGAATGCAAACTGGTGCAGCCACTGTGGAAGACAATATGGAGTTTCCTCAAAAAGTTGAGAATAGAACTCCCATTTGACCCAGAGATCCCACTTCTAGGGCTATATCCCAAGAGACCAGAAACACCAATCAGAAAGGATATATGCATCCCTATGTTCATAGCAGCACAATTCACCATAGCTAAGATTTGGGAACAGCCTAAGTGTCCATCAGCAGATGAATGGATTAGAAAACTGTGGTACATCTACACAATGGAATACTATGCTGCTATAAAAAGGACAAAACTTTTACCATTTGCAACAGCGTGGATGGAACTAGAGAGCATTATGCTAAGCAAAGTAAGCCAGTTGTAGAAAGATAAATACCATATGATCTCATTCATATGTGGGATATAATAAACAACATAAACTGATGAACAAAAATAGATACAGACAAGATAACACTGAACAAACCATCCAACCTCAGAGAGAAGGAAGGAGAAGGAGGGGGAGAGATATAAACCAAAGGACTTGTATGCATATTAGTATAACCAATGGACACAGACACTAGGGTGGTGGGGGCTTGTCCTGGGAGGTAGGAAAGTGTCCAGTGGGGGGGGTGTCAATTGGGGGAAAAGGAGACATATATAATACTTTAAACAATTTTTTAAAATGGTCCAAATGATAAATGTTTTATATATTTTTACCACAATGAATAAATAAATATTCCCAATCTACTTTCCAAGTACTAATTGCTTATTTAAAAATAATAATAATAATAATAATAATAATAATAATAGCTTCCAATAGTCTTTACCTGAGGCCTGGGTGAACACCAAAAATAAATTAATGAAAGCACAGGAATCATTCCATGTGGATCTAGTTATTGTATTTATAAATTTGAAATATACCTCTTGCTCATAGGAAAAGACTGGGGAATTGGGGGGGGGGACACATTATTTTAAAAAGCATCCAAGAATTCTACCAGTATTAAAATCTCAGTGATTTTGTGTATTTGACACTCCTAATCATCTCATCTTATTGAAATTTTTCCTACTCCCATGCAAAATCTGTCTCCTTGCCCATTGTCTGAACTGACTCAGCTCATCAAATTGTCAGGGTGAGACAGCCTGTCTTTCTGTGCACACCTGCAAACACACAGTTGAGAAGGGTATCACTCCATAAAGACAAACTGTATTTTTCATTTAAGATATGAGTAATATTTCCCTTTGACAGTCTCCAAGCAAGCCCCTGACAAACCCTTCTCCATAAATTTCAGTGGTTTTAAGTTCTTCTGGGACTCATATCTTCTCCATCCCTCTGGCTCATTGTTAGAATCAATATTCTCCAAGTAACCATTCACCAACTTCTCTTTATCTCTACATGTTCTCTCTTGGCAATCACATCTACCCAACTTTAGTAAGCCTCATCTTTCTTAGATCCTTATTCAGATCCATTTCAACTTAACAGTGATGTCCCACAAACACTTCAAGCTCAGCATGATCAAACATTTATCATCTGATCCTCTTCTGGTCTCAGACACTTCTACAAATGGCACTGCCACC
>PVJC01004547.1:0-63286 GCA_004026665.1 Murina feae
TATGTTAATTAGACCGGGAGACCTTCTGGGAGACCTTCCGGATGTCCTTCCAGACAAAGGCAGGGCTGAGGCAGAGGCAGTTAGGGGAGATTAGGTCAGGAATGAAGGGCAATTGGGGGCGATCAGGTCAGGAGGGGGGCAGGGGGGCTATCAGATTGGCAGGGGGGGACAGTTAGGGGAGAGCAGGCCAGCGGGGGGTGGGCATTGGGATGAATAGACCGGCAGGCTGAGTGGTTAGAAGTGATCAGGCAGGCAGGCATGGGAGCAGTTAGGAGCCAGTGGTCCCAGATTGCAAGAGGGATGTCCGACTGCTGGTTTAGGCCTTACCCCGAAGGGCCCCAGATTGGAGAGGGTGCAGGCCGGGCTGAGGGACACTCCCCCCCCCACACACACACACAAATTTCGTACACTGGGCCACTAGTATCATAATGAGACATAGTACAATTATTTTTCTGAGAGACAGGGTGGTGTGAGAGAAATAAGCCTAGTCTTGAATGCCTGGCTCTTTACTGAATTTTTGTAACCTTGAGCAAGTTGGCTTTATCTATGTAGATAAGCTGTGTTATGTGTAAAGGAGGTAAATCATAACAACTACCCTTAAGGGTTATCAATATGGAAGTGAAACCATCCTACCTCTAGACTTACTTGTATGTCACTTAATGCTTCCTTCTTAATTTAGTTTGAGTTGGAGATATTTTTATTGATCATAACTGACCTAATACTTCTTATTTAAATGCTTCCTTGACTCACATCTTAGTCCTGGTACACCTTCTCCTCTGAAACGGAGATGTCTTTCTATCACATTGTCTCACCCAAGCATTAAAGACAAGTATTTACTGATGTAGATGTATAAAATGTATTGTTTTAGTCCAGATCTCTCTCCAAAAAGCCATCCTGATGCTCATATCCATCTACATTTATGACATCTTCTTTTGGATATTCAATGGCTACCTCACAATTAAGATGTTGGAAATGGAGCTCTTGATATCCTTCCAAAAATTAGGCCTCCGCACATGTCCTCACCATCACTCAGCTCCTTGCTTAACTTTAAAACCTGTAGATTATTCCATGTATAATAATTAACAATAATTCAGTCCACTAATGAGCATTTTGAAATCTCCACTCCATCCAATTTCTCTCTCCTATACCCCAGCCTTAACATGAAATGTATTAGTTGAGCTGGACTATTGTTGTAGGAATCCAACAGGACTAAGTAAATTCCCTCCAAGTAGCCAGAGTGACTTCTTAGGAATGTGAATTAGGCCGCATCAATCCTTTGAATAAAAATGTTCAGGGATTTTTTTTTTAGTTGCTCTTGGAACAAATTCTAAATCCCTTCCAATCACCCACATATTTCTTGATGAGCTGGTTCCTTCCGTCTCTGTTTCTATGCGCTTGTCTTAGAGCTTCTCCTCCTCCTTACTGTCATGCCACCTCGCTCTCCCAGCACTTTCTCCAAGCCTCTACATTCCTTTATTTCCTCCCCAGCACACTTCTATGGCTTTCCTCATTCTTCACTTTCAAGTCCGCACTGAATGCCGCTTTGTCAGAAAAGCATCAGAGTAAACTTTTTTCTTTTTCAACTGAGGAAGGGAGAGGGAGAAAGAGAGAGAAACATCAATGATGAGAGAGAATCATGGATTGGCTGCCTCCCGCACGCCCCCTAGTGGGGATCGAGGAGCCCACAACCCGGGCCTGTGCCCTGAGCAGGAATCAAACCTACACCTCTTGGTTCACAGGTCAATGCTCAACCCTTGAGCCACACCGAACAGGCATTGTAGTAATCTTTACATAAGTTTTAACAATCTGCAAAACCTTACTTATCTTTGAAAGTAATAGTAGCATTGAGATGTTTGCATATTGTTTAAAAGTAAATTGACTTTTATCTATTATTAAATTATGTTTTGTGTGTGTGTGTGTGTGTGTGTGTGTGTGTGTTTTAAGTATTAAATGGAGTCCTGGAGTTTATTTTCTAACGTTTTATTTAGATTTCTGTAATTGACATTACAACAGAGTTTATTTAGTACGTGAAATATCTGTGCAATATTTGCTTTGTTTTTATTGATTTACACCTGATTCAGAAAAATATATTTGGATGGAAATCTATTCTCTGGAGGCATTTCAATGACATGCGAAATTATTTGCTCTTTACAACAGTTTGTGTCTTAGTGTAATTCATGACCCAGGAACTGAAACCACCTCATAAACAATTAGTAGATGGGGAGATTATGACAGCGTCATGCACTCACCGCATCTCGGTTGTAAAACGCTAAACAACAGCGGCTCAGGGAAAGTGCATGCACCCAGATGCCCGCAGGCCCCCTTGATCCCGAGGTGCTTTCTGGTTTGCCTTCTGGTTGGTGCAGGCCTTGATCCTGAGACAATCAGACCCTCCCCGAACTGCACCAGGCAAGGGCTTCAGTATCACCAGGCTTCCCTTTGGGTACCAACCAGCCAGAAGGTGGCCAGAGAGGCTGCAGAGGTAGTGCGGGCAGGATGCAACACACCAGCTGGGAAGGCATCTGCATCCCTGTGGCTGCTCCCTCCCCTCCCATGCAGTGGGTCTGGACCCCTGGGTGTCCTCTCTTAGCCTCCCAGGACCGCATCCCTTCCCCTCTGTCCTCTGGACACACGGATATGGGTGCTGAAGGTGGCTCATTAGCATCCCTGGTCCGAGTCCTGAGGAGAAGAGCAGTGACTGGAGAGGAATCCCAGGCTACAACCAGTGGCATTTCCACCTGCAGGATGGGATCTTGGGAAGGAAGGCACCAAGATTCTTATGTGGCTGCCCATGCCCGATATGGGGTCAGATTTTAACCAAACCAGAGAGCATCTGTTCACATAAAGTGATGATGTTGCAGACAGATTCACTCCCAGTACCACCTCGCTTGCAAAAACCACAGCTGTACTGGGAAAACCGAAGTTTTCCTCAGCCACCACTCGGGTGGCCTTAGTGACGTGTTTTTGTGGTTCCCAGCGTGACTGTGGCCATGCTTTGCGTCAGGCTGAGGAATGCTAAACGGCAGCCACCTTCGCCTCTTTATTCGGTGAATTTTGTGCTACTAATTATAACAGGTTTTCTGCTTGCGTTGCTGTACGTCTCCCCTGATAAATAATGCCTCTTATAATGAAAAGCCCAGCAATATGTGAAGTGTGGAATGGATCCAGAACAAAACACGATCTTGGGGGAGAGGCTGCATATATCATTTTAGTTAAAATGTTTTGTAAATGCAGATTTTTAAAAAATTTTTGTTTGTTTGTTTGTTTGCTTGTTCATGGTCAGCGAAAGTAATGCATCTTTTCTGAGTAACAGTCGCCCATGTGTCTGCTCTGAGGCCTGGCTGCCAGAGGCAGACCTGTAACCTGATCGATTTTGGCTGCAGCTGTCCTCTTACTGGTGGTGGTGAACCACCCGATCCCTGACTGCCATTTGCAGACTTGGATCCAAATGTTGCCATATCCTCCCAACTACCAAGGCAGGCCGGGGATTCATGTGCATCAGGCACAGCCTCACGTCCAAGAAAATCCAATTTCACAGTGGCTTGAAACAATGCGAAGGCCATCTTCCTCTCTCTTAGGAGAGCCAGGTGATCCTTGGTGTATATCAGAGGGGGGGGGGAACCTTTTATCTGCCAAGGGCCGTTTGGAAATCTATGACATCATTCGCTTCTCGTAATCCCTGCAATAGAAATGTGTGTTGCTATGAAAAATGCTCCCGGATTTATTGCGTTTTGAGTCCCACCTGCTTTTGCCTTGGCAGGGCCAGACCAAATGATTTCCTGGGCCTTCCACGGCCCACAGGACAGATGTCCCCCACCCCTGGTGTATGTGGTCACTAGTGACTTAGTCCCTTTCGTCTTTTGACGCTGCTCTCCTCCTACGTCCTTCCTTCAAGGCCATCTTGTTGACTTGTGGGCTCCTGGAGTTCTGGTGGCTGTGATATTATTCTGGGTGTTAGGAAGAAAGATGTGAGGCCCAGCAGGTTGTCCTTTTAAAAGACCTGCTGGGAGGCCAACTCCACAGCATTGAGTCCATCCATGACTGTAGCTAATAAATGTGTGTTTTTGTGTTGTTTTGTTTTGAATTTTTGTTTTATTGCTTAAAGTATTACAAAGAGTGTTAAATAAATCTCCATTTTTCCCCCTTGACCTTCCCCCCTCCTCCCCTACCCCCCAGTGTCTTAGAAATGTGTGTTCTTGTTGGACATTTTGCCACCAGAATGTGTCGAAGGAGTTTTGCAGCATTGAGTAAAATTGATCATGTTTGTCTACCTACTCTTCTACTTTAGTTTCATGTTCCAATGGCCTTGTATGTTCCGATGCTTACTGAACACAATGCTTCTGACTGAAGGTATGGTTCCATTACACATAGGGTGCCCCCCAAATATATAGACACATTTGGGATAATTATAAAGGCAGTGTTTATTATTACAGAATTGAGGTAACAGCTATTAAAGTGTGTATACATTTTTGGGAGATACCCCGTATTTTGGCACCATTCTCCTTCAATCAAAATAATGTCTTCGTGTCCAGCTGGTGTGGTTCAGTGGTTGAGTGTTGACTCATGAACCAGGAGGTCAGGGTAAGATTCCAGGTCAGGGCACATGCAGGAGGCAGCTGATCAATGATTCTCTCTCATCATTGATTAAATATATTGTAAAAATAAATATATATATTTTTAAATATTGCGCTTCTGACTTTTTCCTAGGATGTTCCTTTAGGCCTAGACAAAAATTATTTTATGTCTAATAATCAGTACAAGTTGATGCTTATTCTCACCAATCTATGACTATGTCTTTCCTCTTGAAAGCATGCAAAAACAGTTGTTCAGTTTTAATGTCTGATTCTCTGAAATATTATTTTCATGTGATGTCATCTTTGCTGAACATCATCCCCATTTTATGTAATTCTTTTACTTAGGTCACAGTCATGATGGTTATTTAAGTATGGACATTCTTTCAAGTAAATTGGCTATTCCGCTGTTGTTCACGTTAGTCATTTCTATCGAAGACACATATTTCCATATTTAGTATCAACTTTAGAGCTGGAAGACACTTGGGAATGATTTCCAATGAATGTTTTAAAGGGAAAAAAAGTTCATTTATCTTCATAGATTATCCTTTCGCTGTTTAATGCTTTGAGGAGACAGATGATCAAAAAGAGTTCCACATAGTTTAAAGGTTATTGATTTTCAGAGGGTCAGTGTTTGCCTGAGAGTAAATTCATGACAGATTTTTCAAATTAGGCTACCTTGTTTTATTGATAATTTCTAAACCATTCTACTTGTAAATTTTGCATATTTTTCATGTTTTCTAATTATAAAGGAGCACTTTCTGTTTTAATCAATATTACAGTACACACATACAGACACACACACACACTAGAGGCCCAATGCACAAAATTCATGCAAGGGGCCTGGCCCTTGCAGCTGTGGTGGCTTGCCTCGGTCCTCACAAGCCTCAGCTTCATCTGGAAGGTCGTTCAGAAGAATGTCTGGAAGGTCGTTTGGCTGTCTGGTCTAATTAGCATGTTATGCTTTTACTATTATAAATATATCACAACTAATAATATTGTATTGCCAAACAAAAATGGCTTACAAGAGAAAAATTAAGGTCCTCACAGGTTTGGCTCAGTGGATAAAGCATTGGCCAGTGGACTGAAAGATTCTGGCTTCGATTCCCATCAAGGGCATGTGCTTTGGTTGCAAACTCAATCCAGGCCCTGGATGTTTTTTTCTCTCTCTGTCTCTCCCCCTCCATTCCACTCTCTCTAAAAATCAATGGAAAAATATTCTCAGGTGAGGATTAATCAAAAGAAAGAAAGAAAGAAAGAAAGAAAGAAAGAAAGAAAGAAAGAAAGAAAGAAAGAAAAGGAAAAGAGGAGAAAGGGAGGAATAACTAGATGTCCCTAAATCCATTTTCTTAACTCTGATTCTTGGTTTTACTCCCATTGTGAGCTGTGGACCACCACTTTATTTTCATGAGTGACCTGGCATTTTTACAATTTTTAAGTTTTAGAGAATCTGGATTCAGATTTCTGTAGTCCCTTCCCCAGAGAAAAATCTAAGTATCTCTTCTGGAATGATTGAAGGGCACTCCTGGTGGGTGGGTGAGTGGTAGAAACACAAGGAGACCTACTAAGGGGCCTTCAGATCTGTGAGTCCAAGTGCTTCCAGCTTTCAAAGCAAATCTGACAATGAATGTTCATTTAATGAACAAAGATTATGACTAAAACACTGTGTAGGTTAATGAACTTAGTAAAATGATCTAAAATTCATACCATGATTTAGAAAATCATTAATCGTCTGTGACAATTTTTAAGACCATGTGTGTAGTGTATATTCAATACAATTATATTAAAACAAATTATATAATTCACAGTGCTCATTGCTTCTGTTTTAAATTAGTATCCTTTATCACCCTGTCATAATAGTCTCTTTTCAATTTCTACTCCCATAAGGTCATTGATGATGACATATAGGTTAAAATAATACTAAATTGTTCAAATATTTGAACTTTATCCTCTTACTAGTAATAACTTAATACAATGCCAATTACTATCATTATGGAGCTAGACTATTTATTATGTTCAACTTTTCAACTACTTCATAGCCAAGAGACTCATATATGATATATCACCAGTTGACATTCTTTATTGTACATAGCCCTTCATTTGTGGTCTGATTCTCAT
The DNA here is from genome assembly GCA_004026665.1 of Murina feae. NCBI lineage: Eukaryota > Metazoa > Chordata > Mammalia > Chiroptera > Vespertilionidae > Murina > Murina feae. The sequence goes on from PVJC01004547.1 coordinate 6,690, forward strand.
CAAATTTTCAAGATGAATGGGAGAGAAAAATCAGTATTATTTTTTTAAACAAATGTTCTCCGTGTTCTCTAAGAATTCCATGATGATTATATTCATTTTTAAGACTTCATATTTTTTTTACAGCAGTTTTCTCAGTAAAATTAAGAGGAAGGTACAGAGATTTCCCATATACCTTCTGCCCCCACACATGCATAATGTCCCCCATTATCAACATCATTCACCAGAATGGTACAATTTTTTTTTTATCAGTAAGGATGAACCCACATTGACAAATCGTTATCACCCAAATTCCAGAGTTGCCCTGAGGTAACTATCAGTGTTGCTTCTTCTATGGCTTTGGACAAATGTAAAGTATCAGTGTTGTTTATCCTATGGATTTGGACAAATGTATAATGATATACATCTAATATTACAATGTCATACAGAGCATTTTCACTGCTCTAAAATTCTCTGTGACCTGCCTTTTGATCTCTTCCAATCCCCATTCCCGGCAACAACTGACCTTTTTATTGTCTCCACAGTCTTGCCTTCTCCAGTATGTTCATATAGTCGGGATCATACACTATGTAGCCTTTTTAGACCGACTGCCTTCGTTTAGTCATATGCCTTTAAGATTCCTCCATGTCTTTTCATTGCTTGGGAGCTCATTTCTCCCCAGCACAGAATAATGTTGCATTGTTGGGAAGTCACAGTTTACTTACTTATACACCTAATGAATGATATCTTGGTTGCCCCCAAGGTTTGGCACTTACGAATGCAGCCGCGGTAAACATCTGTGTACAGGTGTTTGTGTGGACGTATGTTTTCAACTCCTCTGAGTAAGTGGCAAGGAGTGTGATTGTTGAATTTCACTTTCTGTTAATGAGTAAAAAAACTCCTGAGTATAAAAAACGCACACCCCATGACCTGGAGGTAGCAGTTGTATTAGTTTGTTTGGGCTGTTATAACAAAATACTTCAGACTGGATGGCTCGTGAAGAGCAGACATCAGTTTCTAAGAGTTCTGGAGACTGGAAGTCTGAGATCAGGGGTCAGGTGAGGGTCTCCTTCAGGCTGTGGACTTCTCATGGCACGTCACACTGCAGGAGGGGTGAGCATGTTTCTGAGTGATTTTTGTATTAAGGACATGGACCCACTCATGAGGGCTCATCCCTTATGACCTCATCGCCCCTTAAAGGCCCCACCTCTCAACACCATCACATTTAAAATAAAATAAAAAAGATTTAAGAGGAATGTGGAGACAGCAGATGCACCATTTTTGTGATACTTTGGAAGGCCCACTGACCCAAAGAGGGTGAGGCTGATTGGTTGGCTGCTGAGCATGCGTTCTAGATTCTATTCCTGCTGCCTACTTTCTGTACTGACAGCTGAAGGAAAATCTTCCTTTTTCTCCTCCTCCCCCCCCCTCCTCCTCCTCCTCCTCCTCCTTTTTCTTTTTTTCATTCAGGATCAGCTCTCTACCTTATAAAATGAACACAACCCCTCCAGCACGGCTCAGTGGTTGAGCGTCAACCTATGAACCAGGAGGTCACAGTTAGATTCCCAGTCAGGGCACACGCCTGGGTTGTGGGCTCGACCCCCAGTACGGGGTGTACAGGAGGCAGCTCATCAATGATTCCCTCTCATTGTTGATCTTTCTATATCTCTCTCCCCCTCTCACTTCTTCTCTGAAATCAATAAAAATGTACTTTAAAAAATGAACATAGATGGGGGTAATATCATGCGTCCTTATGTATCCTTGCTTACACACACACACACACACACACACACACACACACACACACACAAATGTGCTTGCTTTAATCGACTGTCTCACCTGGAAACAGTGAGCAAGAACCATTCCTTTTCTGGGCAAGAATATGTTGCTAACTCTGCCTGAGCCCTTGGTGAAATGCAGGTGGCTCTATGATGCCGTTCTTCTTAGTTAGAGCTCCCCGCCATCCATTTCTCAGTCTAAAATCGCATTACCTTGCATTTGAAATTAATGCACTGTCATTATATCCATGGAGTTCTCGGGGAATATCTATGAAATAAGACAAGTAAGCAAGACACAGTTCGCCAGGTTGAAATAACACTCCTGCACATGTGCTCTCAACTACGAGATAAAAAATAAGCAAGCATTTAAAAGTGGCTCAGCTGCTTTCAATTAAATATGTCTTGCCTTTTGATATGTCTTTGCCTTTCACATATTCCAGTCCTGACAATTTGTGTTAATAAGATATATGCGCCTAATATCGCAACCGGTCGCAGGCAGTGCTGCGGTAAATACATTATTCTCTCTCCCTGACGTTTAAAGGATCAGTAGGCATTCTCTTTCCGTAGACTTAAAGAATGCTGCCTCAGTCATTCGGTTCCCTGTGTGTACACGAAGTGTACTTTTCTCTCCCTCCATGGCCACATGTAATTTTTTAAAAGCTACGGGAAATTTTGAGACCTTTATTTCCTACTTCCCCTTCTACATTTGCTTCTGGAAATCTAATTATATGTCATTTGAAGACCCGGCGGGGGGGGGGGGGGGGGGAAATATCACCACCTAAATACAATTCAGTTTACCTTACATATCAATTGGGCCCCAAAATAAAATATAGAATGGACCATGGCCAATTTTCAGAGCATTTTTCGTTCAACACTATTTGTAGCAGGAAAAATCTCACTTTATCCAAGGGTTAAAGAGTCACCTATCTTCAGTAAAAAGAGGGAAATACACCATAGCCCTATCCTCACCCTAAAATTCAAATGTAAAGTACAATGAACCCCACAAACTATGGTGGGATTAAAAACCTGTATGTGGCATCTTTTAGAAAATACTTCAGAAGATCTACATTTTCTTTCAATGGTGAGAGGGGTCCTCCATCCTCTCCCGCCCCCAATAATCTTTCAAATACTTTGACCATAGGTTTCAAAGGAGAAGAATTCGTTCCTGAAAAACAGCTCGGGCAGGGGCCTTTGAAAATAAGACACATCTAAGGAAAAGTGAAATCCAAGGACAAAATCAGGTTATTTCTTAGCCACTCCATCCCATTTGTCCAGTGGCCTTACCTGAACCTAACCTGAAGTCCTTTGAACTTTTAAATTTTTGTTTAAATTTCCATTTTTATTTCTGGTTTAGTTAAACACCTAGGTGCCCTAATGTGGGTGGTGCCTGGGAGGCGGGGGAGGGGGGGAGTGGTGTTTCCCTATAATAGTGCGCTGCTTAGGATACAATGCATTGAAACCAGGGACATGCCTGGAAATTAGACACTCAGTGGGATCACTATAGAGACCTATAAATATTTGAAGGCTGCCAGGTAGAACCAGAAAGTAAATTAATTACGTGTTTCTCTGAGGACAGAACCGGGTCAATGAATTGAAGTCAGAAAGAAGTGGAATAGATTTCAGAAAGATCACATACTATAGATCAGGCTCTGTTATGAAGAATTGATCTCCTTTTCCCAGGAAATGTTTAAATAGACATTGGTGATCAATTGCTATGGGGATTGTGCAGGTGACTCCTACATTAGAAAATATTATTGAAGATGAAACTTTAACTCCATTTTCAATCCTTCCATCATTTCAGAAACTGAGCAGTGAAAATAGGGAAGAATTTTGCCTTAAATGGTGATGACATATTTGGTTCCATTTCATTGAAATGTGTCTGTGTTGCATTTATCGCATTCACTTTATCTTTATTTTGGTTCATTCAGTCTTTTGATATCATAAAAACTTAAGATTTGGCCATGCTCTGCACAGCTGTTCCTCTAAGCTTAGGCCTGTTAACAATGGGAATAGCAAACCTACACTGTCCATGCATTTGCCTTAGAAGAAAAAATTCAGAAAACTATGTGTCCTTGAATCATCGCTTCACCACTAAATAGCTGTGTCCTGGAGGATAATTTTTTAAAAAATGTGTATTTTGATTTTTTCACCTATAAATTATAGGAGAAGAAAACTACCTTAACTATTGCTAAGAATTAAATGAGGTGATACAAATCGATTAGCGTTGGGTCAGGTTTATAAGTAGCACCCAAAAATGTTGGTAATAACATTTTGGTAATAGCTATTATTTTGTGGTAATTGATATAATGATCAATAAATATCCCATCCTAATCATGGGCTTTTTAGTTGAGACAATTTGCTCTTTTGCACCTTTGACCACTACATATTTTTATCTTCCACTCCTAAAAGAACAAAGAGATAAAGTAAGACATGGCTTTATGGCCCTAACCAGTTTGGCTAGGTGGATAGAGCATTAGCCTGCAGACTGAAAGGTCCCAGGTTCGATTCCGGTCAAGGGCATGTACCTTGATTGTGGGCACATCCCCAGTGGAAGGTGTGCAGGAGGCAGCTGATCAATGTTTTCCTCTCATTGATGTTTCTTACTCTCTATCCCTCTCCCTTCCTCTCTGCAAAAAGTCAATAAAATTTATTTTTTTAAAAAAGAGATGGCATTATGCTTGCAAATCATTTGTTTAAATACTGTTTTTTAAGGAAGTTGTAAGAAAATAAAAATTTTGCTATCCATTTATTAACTAAAACAACTTAAGATATATTTTTAATTGACTTTATTGGGGTGACATCCTATCTAATAAAAGAGTAATATGCAAATTAGGTGTCACTCTATCACAAAGATGACCACCCCCATGGCCACAAGATGGCGGCGCCCAGTCTGGCTCAGCCCCGTCACTGAAGTGGTCGGGCCTGTTAGCCAGTCAGGTGGCAGGGGAGGCGGTGGGCCCGAGGGGCGAAACAGGCCATCAGAGGGGATGGGGGTCCCCTGCCCAGGCCAGAGGCCCTCGCCAGATGCCTCAGGCATGGACAAGGGCAGAGCCGGTGATCAGAGGGGGCAGGGGCAGAGCCAGTGATTGGAGCAATATGAGGCTGCCCTACCCAGGCATAAGACCTGGGCCAGAGGCCTCAGGCCTGGGCAGGGGCAAGGCTGGAGATTGCAGGGGCCTGGGCTCCGCAGAGCCAGAGATCAGAGGGGCAGGGGAGGAGCCTGTAATCACAGAGGTCTGGGCACCAGTGGAGCCAGCAAAGTAGGGATCTGGAGGTCTTCTGCCCAGGCATGCAGCCTCAGCCAGAGGTTACAGGCCTGGGCCGGGGTGGAACTGGGATTGGAGGGGCAAGGGTGGAGCTGGTGATCAGAGTGAACTACAGAGGAAACACGTTTTCTTACCACTCATTGGCTAAGCTCCCTGTATGCCACTGGTAATATTCTTAGTAACTTGGGTAATAAGAATCCCTAAAGGCGATCTAAGGTTTTTTCACCACATTCCTGGAGAAAAAAAAAATGACGGTCCATTGCTGGAGGGCTAAGAAATGTCATATCCTGCCCTAGCCGGTTTGGCTCAGTGCATAATGCCTCAGTCTGCTGACTGCAGGGTCTGGGTTCAATTCTGACCAAGGGCATGTACCTAGGTTGCAGGCTCCTCCTTGGCTGGGGCCCAGGTAAGGGCTCATGCAGGAAGCAACCAATCAAAGTGTTCCTCTCACTTTGATGTTTCTCTCTGTCTTTCCCTTCTCTTCCACATTCTCTAAAAATCAATGGAAACATATCCTTAGGTGAGGATTAAAAAAAAAAAAAGAAATAAAGAAATGTCATATCCTATGAAAGACACATCTTGAAAATGCCTAAAGAAAGTTGTAATTTTTTCACAGTGAAGGGACTGGAGTCCGTGTTGATGAAAACACCTTGGTGGCTGCGGTGACTGGCAGAGGCTACAGCAGGGGGGTGATGGGGCTGGTGGCTTCCTCTGATTTGCCTGGTTGCCTCCCACAAAGGGAGGCCAGACTGCAGCTTAGGCCCACTCCCCAAGGGCTGGGAGTATGTGAGAGGCAGCAGGCTGCACTGAGGAAACCCAGTGCATGAATTTTGTGCACCAGGCCCCTAGTGGTTAATAAAATCGTATAGGTTTTGGGTGTACATATCTATAATCCATCATCTGCATATTGTAGTGTGAGTTCACCACCCCAATTCAAGTCTCCTTCCATCACCATTTATCTGTCCTCTACCCTCTTCTACCTCCCCCACCTCCTTCCTGCTGGTAATCGTCATACTGTTCATGTCTATAAGTTTTTTTTCTTTATCTTTTTTAAAATTTATTTTTGTTTCCTTCAACGTTTTACATAAACTTCTTTCTGTGTATCAGTCTTTCACACATCAATGCTAGAAGTTTGTGACTTTCTTGTATTTGTTCTCCTGAGGTGCCCTTTATTTAATTACTAATCATTTTATTTTAAAATCTAAGCGCAGTGAAAAACAAAATAACATTTATTTATGCTATAACCTGGTGATTATAAGCACAGCAGTTGTTAACAAGCCATGAACGTTGCTACCTTTTTTCTGCTTCCTTGATTCTCTTTTAGCCCCAATTATTTAGAGGTGATTTATTTCACTAAACTTATGACAAAAATATCATCAAAAGAATAACTGCTTTGTGGTTGCAAAGATTTTTTATAGCTAATTATATAAACACTGATGATAATTATTTCAAATATAGAAATGGTATTTTGGAAATATTTGATAACTAGAGGCCCAGTGCATGAAATTCGTGTATGAAGTGGGGGTGGGGGAATGGTGGTGGTGTCCCTCAGCCCATCCTGCACCCTTTCCAATCTGGGACCCCTTGAGGGATGTTTGACTGCCTGTTTAGGTAGACATCCCTTTCACAATCCAGGACTGCTGGCTCCCAAGCTCTCGCCTGCCAATTGCCCCTAACCACTCCCCTGTCAGCCTGATCAATGCCTAACTGCTCCTGTGCCGGCCTGATTGCCCCTAACTGCCCTCCCCCTGCCAGGATGTTCCCTCCTAACTGCCCTCCCTTGCATGCCTGGGTCCCTCACAACTGCCCTCCCCTGCAGGCCCTGAGTCCCCCCCAACTGTCCTCTCCTAAAGTCCTGGGTCCCCTTCAACTGCCCACCCCTGCAGGCCTGGGTCCCTTACAACTGCCCTCCCCTGCATGCCTGGCCCCCCCAAACTGTCCTCCCCAGCAGGCCTGGGTTCTCCCCAACTTCCCTCCTCTGCCAGCCTGGTCCCCCCTCAACTGTTCTGCCTGGTCCCCCCCAACTTCCCTCCTCTGCCAGCCTGGTCGCTGCCAGGTATCCTCCCCTGCAGGCCTGGGTCCCTCCCAACTGTCCTCCCCTGCAGGCCTGGGCCCCCCACAACTCTCCTGCCCTGCAGGCCTCGGTCCCTCCCAACTGCCCTCCCTTGCTGGCCATCTTGTGGTGGCCATCTTTGACCAGAGGGGGGCAGCCATCTTGTGATGGTCAATTTGCATATTACTCTTTTATTAGATAGGATTTGTGGTGGCAATTATCAAATCATTGATGAAACAATTTAAACAAGTTTTAAGTCAAGAGGAACACTTACAGAACTTCAGCAAATGCATTAAGAGCAGTCTTTTATATTGTTGTGGAAACAGAATGAAATATTACACTTTCTGGAGATTTATTGAAGCTAAGTGTTGCATCCAAGTAAGTTATCATTTATTACTGATACCATTCACACATTGTTTAGGGAGAAAATATGTTTGTGTTCAGTGGCTTGTGGTGAAATTGGTTCTGAAATACAACTTCACTAAGCATTGGAGGTGAAAATAATTTTAATTGCTCTTAAACTATGAATTGTCATGGAGTGGTCATTTGTATTTATTTTTCAATATATTTTTTAAAATTGATTTTAGAGAAGAAGGGAGAGGGAGAGAGGGATAGATAGACACATCAGTGATGAGAAAGAATCATGGATCGGCTGCCTTCTGTATGCCCCCTATTGGGGATCTAGCCAACAACCCAGGCATGTGCCCTTGACCAGGAATCTAACCGTGACCTCCTGCTTCATAGACTGATGCTCAACCACTGAGCCACACCAGCTGGGCTTTATTTATTTATTATTGGTGTAGAGTTCTGATTTTCAATGCCATGTTCTTCTAGAAGTTTCGCCTTCCTGTAAGAACATGTTTGTACATTACTCTACATAGGATTCAGGTGGTAAAACTGGATATTTCTTTCAAAAAGGCTAAGAATCTGTCACTCAAGCCTTTTCCACATTCTGGCTGCAAAGGGATTTTTCTCTTACAGTTTCTTGCATGTAACTGAAGGCTTTTCATTTGTGGTACTTATGCAGATGTCTCATGATTCTGTCCTGCTTGTCATGTTTGTCTTGCTTTCTTGTATAATCTCAGTGACAGGAGTTGTAATATCTGTCCACACAGGACAGTTAAATAACCAGTCGATGCAGATGAGAAAAAAAATTCATGTGTAAACTTGCCATATTTCTCTAAGCATATCTCCAAGTACATACAATTTTATCTTTTCAGTGTTAATTCATTTATCATTATTTTATTCACTCAGTTGGGTAAATTTGATCAGATTAATAAAAAAAAAAACTACTACTGCACATTCCATTCCTCAAGAGAAGACTTAACGATAGATAGAGGGGGTTTTTTGTTTGTTTTTACCTCCTTTTGCAAATGTTCTGGCTCTGAACCAGCATCACCATTGCTGGCATTTGAGTACTAAATGTGTCATCTGCATTTTAAAATCAAGTCATCATTTCAATGCTTACCATTCTTTGAGACTGTGACACAGAAAAATGGGTCTAATAGTCTTTCTTTGTTTATCCAATTGTTATGCTAACCAGAAAAAATAATTTAAAAATATAACTAGAAAATAGATTTTTCCCCTTACCTTTATTAAATAATTATTGCACATTATTACATTCTCACTGACTTGGGCAGGTGTAAAAGGTGTCATCATCCTATTGCAGCCTATCCATGTATCTGTGTATTTCTCTTGGTAGCTGGTCTGATATCCAGAACTAATGAATATTTTAAATAAGAAACTTTTAATGCTTTGAATTGATACAGTACTACTTAGGATCTTGGATCCCCAAAGTATGATCATATTTCTGATCTTTGTATATGTATAAAGATGTTAGTTAGCCCAGCCGGCATAGCTCAGTGGTTGAGTATTGACCTATGAACCAGGAGGTCACAGTTCGATTCCTGGTCAGGGCACTTGCCTGGATTGTGAGTTCAATCTCCAGTGTGGGGCGTGCAGGAGGCAGCTGACTAATGATTCTCTCGCATCATTGATGTTTCTCTCTCTCCTTCTCCCTTCCTCTCTAAAATTAATAGACGATGTGTGTGTGTGTGTGTGTGTATCCTATCTAATAAAAGAGTAATATGCAAATTAGGTGTCACTCCGTGGCAAAGATGGCCACTCCTATGGCCACAAGGTGGCCACCCCCATGGACACAAGATGGAGGCACCCAGTCCGGCTCAGCCCTGCCATTGAAGTGGTCAGGCCTGTTAGCCAGGCAGGTGACAGGGGAGGCGGGGGGCCTGAGGGGTGGAATAGGCTATCAGAGGGGTTGAGGGTCCTCTGCCAAGGCCAGAGACCTTCGTCAGAGGCCTCAGGCAAGGGCAAGGGTGGACCCAGGGATCGGAGGGGGCAGGGGCAGAGCCGGTGATCGGAAGGGTATGAGGGTGCCCTATCCAGGCATAAGGCCTGAGCCAGAGGACTCAGGCCTGGGCAGGGGCAAGGCCAGAGATCGCAGGGGCCTGGGCTCCGCAGAGCCAGTGATTGGAGGGATAGGGGCAGAGCCTGTGATCACAGGGGTCTGGGCACTGGTGGAGCTGGCAAAGCAGGAGTCTGGGGGTTCCATGCCCAGGCCTGTAACCTTGACCAGAGGCTGCCAGTGGGGCAAAGGCAGAGCCAGCAATGGCAGGGGCAGGATCAGAGCCAGTGATCGCAGAGGCCTGGGCTCTGTGAAGCCAGCAATTGGAGGGGTTTGGGGGTCCCCTGCCCAGGCCTGCAGCCTTAGGCAGAAGTTACAGGCTTGGGCAGGGGTGGAGCTGGGATTGGAAGTGCAGGGGTGGAGCCAGTGATCGGAGTGAACTACAGATGAAACACCTTTTCTTATTGCTCATTGGCTAAGCTCCCTATAATATTCTTAGTACCGGATTTTCCAGTGTATAAGACAACCCCCAACTTTTGAGAAGATTTTCCTGGGTTAAAAAGTCCAGACGGAGACCGTATGCAGCACAAAAAGGAGCCGACCAGAGACACTTACGGTCTCCATCCGGCTCCATTGACGACCCCCGACTTTTGAGATTTTCCTGGATTAAAAAGTCATTTTATATGCCGGAAAATATGATAACTTGGGTAATAAGAATCCCTAAAGGCAATCTAGGGTTTTTCCGCCACACTCTTGTAGAAAAAAAATGAAGGTCCACTGCTGGAGGGTGAAGAAATGTTATATCCTGCCCTAGTCAGTTTGGCTCAGCGCATAATGCCTCAGCCAAAAGCATCCAAATGTCTAACACTGTGCTCGGTATTTGAAAATAGTTAGATAATTTAAGTGAAAAACACCAAGTCTTTAGTAGGTGGGCTAGGTGACTCTCAACATCTCTTTCAGCTATATTTTACTTTAAAAAAATTGCCTGTGACCAAGAAAGATCATCCAAGACATCAAAGCCCTTCGCTGTGTATTTTCTAAATTTCGTAGTAAGACTGGGAAAGTGTTGTATGTATTTAGTGCACAGAGTACCCACATGACCAGTATGAAGCTTAAGCAATAAGCAGCCATTAAGGTGGGACAGCGAATCTGGACTAGCATCTGGCCTTTCTTTATGTGTGTCTGTCGTTTACTTCCTTAAATCTCAGTTTCCTCCTTCATCATACAGGGAGAACACCAGAGGCTAAATCAGGGTTGTTATGAGGATAAAATAAGCTGAAACCTAGAAAGTGCTTATCAGAGTACCTGGGGGCATAGACCTCACTAAGATCATTGTTGATGATATCATTATACGAGTAAGTTGCACATGTAAAACTGAATAGATACACTTGACGTTGTATGTGATTACTGTTCAAATATATATCCCCCAGTGTGCAGAGTTTTCATTTGTAGTTTGTTCTTTTGCTCTTAGAGAGCCTTCCCTATTTCATAAAAAGTATTAAAATCACGTTATTATTTTTGGTGCATCGTATTTCACCATTTTTACCATTCACATTGTCCTTCTCACCACCCCACACCTCGACTCCTGATTCATCTATGCTACCTGGTACCTCTAACTTGCACTGCTATTTTACTCATTGGTTTGATCTGCAATGCATCAAAATAAGACACTTCCAGGTTTTGTGGGTCTAATTTTCTAAGGCATCTCACCAGTTTCCCGTGAGGAAGACAGAAAACCTTGGATGATACCAATTCTCCCTTCTTAATTAATGAGACATTCAGTTTTATCCATCGTATTTAATTGCACTTCACTTAAATGGGTCCAGCCAATTATACTTTTCCTTCTTTTTTATTGTCAAATTGCTGTAAATTACTTGTACTCTGTGGCCCCCATCTTAACGCCAGTGTATATGTGAAAGGTAAATTTTGTAAAGTAAAATCAAATTGCAAAGTAAAGTTTGTGGCTAATAATAACAGAAATTGTTGCAAGGGTCCCTTGGTGAATTTGAAATAAATGTTTTACACTCACATTGAATCGAATGAGAAATTACATAGTCCCAGAATAGGGTATTATATCCACAAGTTGGCAGAGATTTCCAATTAAGTGGTAGAGACTATGAACGAAATAACCCTTAGCATGTGAGGTGACATTTCTCCCCCAAATATCACCCATATTCTCAGCTATCTCATTATCTGAGGATACAAAATGAGATTTAATTTAAGATTTGGGGGACAGTATTTCAGAGCTTTAATTTAAGAGATGTTATCTCGTTCTACCTTTCAAAGCCTTTGTGCCTCTCAAAGCTGAAAGCTCTCCGTCACTTTGGGGGAAATCTTTTCAAAAAGAAACCTGAGAATATTGAACATGCATCTTCAGGTCTGTTTCATTTCCTATTTGGAGATGGAAGGCCAGCTTACCCTCTAACTGGACCTTCAGCTAAGGTATTTGGAACAACAAGGAAAGGCAGCTGTATTCACCTCCGCCTCTGCTGAATGAGTAACGTGGATGTGTTTATGAGATCACCAAGAAACCTAAAATGATTTGATTTCAAATACCTCTAGGGAACATATAAATTCTGTATTTTGACTTCTCTTCATTTTGATGTTATTCCAAGATTTATTTGAGCTCTTTTATTAATATATATATACACACACACACACACACACACATTCCCTTTTACAACATCTTTACATTATAGCCCATTTTCAACTCTGTAGGAATTCTTTGGACTAATTATTATGTTGACCTTTGCAATAACACAATTTATATAAGATCATCATTTCCTATTAATTCTTGGCACCAATTCAAATGTGGTTGGTTACTTAAACATAAAAATGCTTTCATTATTAACTGTTTTCATCCACAAGGTGACCTTAGAGATAGCTATCACATAGCAGGCTTGATTTTTAAATATTCTCTGAGATTAAGAGACCATATGCTTTGAATTTATACTCATAAAACAGAATCGCCATGCTCCTGGGCCAGAGATTTTCAAACGGTGTGCCTCAAGAATTTTTAAAACATGCAGTACCTGACTATTTTAGTCCAGGGTACTCACTGACCTCTTTTCCCTTAGATTGTCAAATAAAAAAAATGGCAACAGCCAACACAACAATAGCCATACGGTGTGAACGAATAAAATGTATACTTTTTTTCCCCTCAAATAGGCAAAAATGTAATCTATTTTTTGGTGTGCCACAGAATTTTTGTAATTAGTTTGATGTGTGCTGTGAGAGTGAAGAATTTGAAAATCGCTGCCCTCGACTGCCACCGTTTTTGTAATGTTTAGGGATGTTGAACAAATGTGTGTGGGACATTTGTGTATCTCTGAAGGAGAAATATCCTTTCAAGTGCCTTGACTATTTTATAATCAGGTTCTTTTCATCTGCTGGTTTCTGTTGTGTTATAGAACGTCTTGATGTATGTTGGATATTAACCTCTTATCCCATATATGATTCGCAGATATTACCACTCATTCGGTGGCTTTTGTACTTTGTTGCTTTTGTCCTTTTAATTTTGATGTAGTCCAGTCTGCCTGTTTGTACTTTCGTTGTCCACATCAAAGAATCGACTTTTGTCTCTATTAATTATGTTATATTTTTTGGTGTTATTATTTTTTCTCTATCTTTTCTTTCTTCTTTCTTGCTTTTGTTTTATTTTTCTATTACAGTGTAGCTCTAACACCTTTTCAGTCTTTTTTTGGTTTCTGGTGTAAGCATCTGAGATTACAGATTTCATGCTTAGAATGACTTCAGATTATCCAGGAGTTGCTGACACATTGCCTTGTTCAGTCTAAATATTTTCTTATTTTTTATTTTCTGATGCTTCTGTTCTAGCTTTTTCACATTTGCTTCTGAGGAACTTTAATTTTCTTGCCGGTTTAGCATATTTTAAAAGATTCATTTTAGTCCAGTGGATTTAAATATTTCGATGGCAGAGACATTCCACCATTTTGCTGTAAATGGAAACTTTGTTCATTGTATTCATCATCTTTTTGTTACCATTTCAATGCACGCATGTAAGAAAAGAGAAAAAAAAAGGAAACTATTTCTAAATACAGAAGCTTTTCTTTAGAAATAAGCCATGCTTAGCATTACTGATGAGTATAATCTACACTCGAGAAACATTTTCATGACAAAAAGAAAAATTTGAATTAAAGGAGTAACTATCATCATACTATGATAATGACTAGCTTAAATAAATACTAGTATATGACATTTCTTTTTTATCTATTAAAATTTATTAAATGCCTCGATATATAAGGCTATTTGCATAGACACAGAGAAATGGGATGTAACAATAATATTTAGACAGAATAGACTTTTCCTTCTAGATTTGACTAATAACATTATTCTTATTTTTAGGATCTATTTAAAGACATCTACCATAGGACATTCAGTGCATCACAATACTTTCAATAAAAAAACAACAACACTAAAAATGTTTTAATATAAATTGTATATTTTAACTTTGAAGTTCTAGTCCAGGTTCGCATATAATTTAATCAAGCCTAAGTAGGCCTTGGTTTTCAGATCCGAAGACTGACCAAACACACTACACAAGACACAGAGTATTTTGCATTCAGTGGAGACTTGAGGACTTCAAGAACCCGTGTCTCCTCAGTACTCTATATTTTTCATGGGAATGATTTATTATTTGAGAAATTAGTACTGTCCATTGCAATTTTCCCTGTTCAGCAGGGCTATTAAAATCGAGCAATGATAAAGATTGAGGTAATATATTATTTTATAATAGTACTTTTTAATTGAATGTCCTAAACATATTTTATGAATTTTATGCATAGGAATTACCCGTCTACTTTTGAGATGCAACATTTATGTCAACCATTTATCCTGATCGGGTCCTTTACCTCATTCTGACTGTGACTGTGGCTGTTGTACAATGAATCTTGATTATCTGTGCAAAGATAAGGGAGCTCCAGCAAAAAAAAAAAAAAAAAGAAGAAAGAAAGAAAGAAAAAAAGAAAAATTACAAACAAGCCAAAAAATCCTGTTCTACCCAGACATACTACAGAGACATTTGCTACATTGCAAACTTGAACCACTAGGTCAAGGTCATGACCATTTTTCCTAAAATAGGACACCTGCCTTTATCCCCTGCTTTTGCTTTCATTCCAAAAGAATCTATTACCTTGAAGAGGTAAGATACGCTTTTCACAAGGTCATATTGCGAATAAATCACATCCCTTTGTTTTCTCTCAAAGTCTTCCTTGGCCACACTTTATTCTCAACCAGAATGCGTCCTTGGCCTCCACTATGGCCAGCCACCTTCTCTTCGCTTCCCCCTTGATAATGTCACCCTCCCACTATCAGTAATATTCCTGGTCCACAATATATTTCCCTTGGGTAGTGCTGATTTATAAACTGTTTCAGTGCCTGCAAGTATCTCTATTGCACCTTATTGCATCATCTATAAAATACTGATAATAATTACAAGTGCCCGACAGCAGTATTGTGAGTGCTCGCAAGAAAATCGATGCAAAGGTAGGATTGATGGTAGCGATCTTTGTTTTCACAGAGCATCAGTTGAATATTGCAAAACAAATGATAACATTTTATTGTTAAGGTGTATGACTAGGACAGGACGCTACAGGAGAATTTTCCATAGGTAACTCCTTGCCAAGTATTATCAGTTGCATATGTGATATTTCGAGATTTATTTAATCTTGAGAAGTTTAAGGGTGTCATTATTTTCCACACAGTTATATAAATTTAAATGAGGAAATCAGAAGGAAAAAGGAAAACATAAGACATTGAATTGTTTAAGTCTGTATGCTTAATTTTATAGCATAGAAGAGTAAGGATCTAAGTGATAAAGGATTTATTCAGAGTTATTTCGTGCTAAATAATTTAGTGCAAAATGTGTGACTATAGAACCTGTCCTCTGTACATATTTCCATGTTTTAAACTTCTTTTATCAGTTTATTGTATACACAGCATTACTCCTCTATTAGAAGACTCTGTACTTACCAACTGTTATGTGAATGGTTACTTGAGTTAGTAACTCAGGGGGAAAAATTAAACTACCTGAGATTTTTTTTTGATTGTTAATTTTTTTTTTATAGAGTTAGTTGCTCTTACAAATACCTGAGAGAACTGGAAGGTACTGACTGTGTCTGGGCCTGTAAACAGAAGAACTGAGTCATCTTCCATTGACCAAGCCGACGACGGGCAATTTTCCAGCTTGTCAGACTTTCATATGCATCACGCGAATGACTGAGCAAGGGGAACGCACATCCGGGGAGTTCACTCTAGTTGGGTGAATTCAGCGTCATCTGGGCTTCTGGTTTTACTGACTTTTTGCTGACCTTGTTGTTTCAGAAGAGTCCAAATACCTAATCAATAAAACAGTTGCTCAAGCTCAGACCAGAGTGAGTGAGGCCGCCTGTTAGAAGTCTTTGTTGCTCTTTTAGTCTAAAATGAATAAATGAAAAAAATGGCTGCCTTTTGATATTAACAGCTCACCTTTTTTTCAATCTCCATTTAATAATTCCATTAAAAGGCAGCCTGATTTCCTCACATGTAACTTATATATTCTCATTCCTTCCTTTTCGGTACTTATTGACTATTTTTTTCCTGTTTTGCCCGGTTACAGCCTTCTAAGTAGAATATATCAGCTTTATAAAAAGCATGGTCACCTTCAATTCCACAGCACCCTAACCCCACGCAAAATATGTCTGTCTTATCAAACCGTGTAATTAAAATCTCATCAGAAGAGTCATTACACCGTTTATCTTATGTTTATGTGGACACCCAAATACTAATATTTCTACAAGTACCGTATTATTTCACTCAACATGTGGGATCTAATGAACAAAACTAACTAACAAACAAAATAGAAATAGACTCATAGATACATAGATACAGAGAACAGACTGACAGTTATTGGGGGTAGGGGCAGAGTTGCAGGGATTGCTGAAAAGTGGAATGGAATTAAGCAAAAATAAATAAATAAATAAAAACAGTTCATAGACACAGACAACAAACATGGTGATTCCTGAAGAGAAAGGGGGGTGGGTGGAGGGAGAGTTAAGAGGGCAAAGGGGTATAAATGGTGATAGAAGGAGATTTGACTTGGGGTGGTAAACACACAGTACAATATACAGATGTGTTATAGAATTGTGTACCTGAAACCTATTTAATTTCATTAACCAATGTTGCCAATAAATTCAATTTTTAAAAAGCCAAACGATTAATTTAATTATTCTCTGGGGATCTTCTTGGCATGATCTCACTATTAAATTTAACAAAAAGTTAACTTCCAGCTGCTTCCAATGCTTAGACTTGGAAAATTAAAACATGGTGTCTAATTATGAGGGTATTGTTACCTCCCCCCGTAAGATTATTCCTGGGGATCACCTCACCTCATTGGATGGTGATATGATGATTAATTTTAAATTTATGTGTCTTTCAAATCCACACATTATAAAACACAGCCAAACATGTTATACATCCAGGAGTATTTTTAAATACGTTTACAACTTGCTAACATTCATAGAGCTCTGAATTTTGTGAATTGAATTGGTGAGGATGCGCATTGAGACTTCAGATATCTGATCCTAAATCCGTTGTCTTTTGAAAAACTAACATTACCTCCCCCAACATATTTAAATATTTTCCACTTATTAACCAAGATAAAGAAATACTTTTTAAATTAGAAGTATGAAAATGGAGAGCTTGTATTTGTTTATTTCTTTTACAGAGAGAACCAGAGTGGGTGTTTTATTTTCAGCTCAGTGTGTCTGTCCTTGGCTTCTCTACGCTGATCAATAATTACCAAATCTGTATAATTATATGTATGTGATTGATGAGCAATTGTGATAAGTGCTAACAGATGTTAAACTGTACTTCCAAAATTTAGAAGGAAATGAGTTTGCTTGTTACATAACCCCCTCTCTCGTCAACATACAAGGTCATTCATTGATAGCGTGCATGTATATTTTTTACACCAACACTTTTGCTGGCACCTGTTCAAACAAGTGGTTTAATTCAAACATGGATAACATAAATTACTATATTATTTATATCTGTGATCATACAAACATGTGGCACCTTGATATCCTATTAAATTAATTACCTTTGGGAATAATGGCAGTGACCATGATAATTGAATTCTGCATTATTTTTATAAAAATTTAAACAAGCCCCTATCTGTTACACTACAGAATATAATGTAAAATGATATAAAGATAAAATTAAACAACTTTCAGTCATTCCATAGCCCTAAAAATATTTTAGAAACTATAAGTACTTATCACTAGCCACACCAGACTGTTCTTTTAAAAATTCTCTATAATCCCATCACCATTTTATTTGATTTCATGCTGTAGTTGAGAGAACATAGCGCCTGGCCGGTGTGGCTCAGTGGTTGAGCATCAACTTGGAACCAGGAGATTGGGGTTCCATTCCTGGTCAGAGCACATGCCTGGGTTGCAGGCTCGATCCCCAGTAGGAGGTGTGCAGGGGGCAGCCCATCAGTGATTCTCGCTCTTTCTCCCTCTCCCTACCGCTCTGAAATCAATTTTTTAAAAAATATTCTTTTATTAAATATGCCATAGCCACAAGGCATTCTTGCTGCTTTGCAGGGAGAGGCACTGTTTTGAGCGATCATGCTAATCTGTGTCGTCTAAGCTACTCAGAGTTTGGCAGCTCCTTCCAAAGACCCCAGTCATTAATGGAGCTTCCCAGAATCCTTGCATGTAAACACTGTACATAACTCATGTTTGCCTTTGTGCTTTTATGTGCATCGATTTATGCTGCGAAATTCCCAGCCTCATCTAAAAATACCTTCCAAGCTTTACAGCCCCCCAGGACTGGGAAGTGATAAAAACAAACAAACAAACAAAAAACAAAACAAAACGGGGCCTTGATGTCTCAAGTCAGGTGACCAAAGAACATGGCTGGTCTCGCCTGCCAACTGGTTAGCATTCAGCTGCTTTAACCGCACCCGCTCCAAGGCCTCTGTCATCCAGACCGCTGGGAACTTTTCCCTATTTCCCGGCCAAATGGAAGAAGGCATCGCTTGTGAGATGCGGGAGCTACACCAAGAGGTTGTCAAAAGAGCTATTTGTATACCTAGTCATTACACAATACAATCAGGGAACCTGGATATTGATTATTAGTGGCATTTCTTAAGATCAGTATGATTTTACAGATATAATGTGAAGGTTATTGCTACTAAAGATTGGTGAGTCCGTTTATGATTTTTATGCTGGGTTTGTTGGCAATGGATTAGTGCTCGGTGTTACATTTGGTGTGAATATGCTGTGGTGCCTGCAAATTTCTATGAATATTGATAGAATTAAAATTATAAGCCAACCGATGTACTACTGTGAAAGGTAATGTAATAACAGTCTTTAGGGCTTAGACAAGCCACTTTATTTGGTGTAAATGAATGGATTTGAGCAACTGCATCATCAAATTTTTTTAAAAAATATATTTGTACTAAAGACCCGGTGCACAAAATTAGTGCACTGGGGGTGGGGTGGGGGGGTCCCTCAGCCTGGCCTGCACCCTCTCACAGCCCAGGAGTTCTCGGGGGATGTCTGACTGCCACAGAGGCAGGAGAGGCTCCTGCCACCGCTGCTGCACTTGCCAGCTGTGAGCCTGGCTTCTGGCCGAGTGGCGCTCCCCCTGTGGGAGTACACTGACTGCCAGGAGGCAGCTCCTGCATTGAGCAACTGCCTCCTGGTGGTCAGTGAGCATCATAACGACCAGTCATTTTGCCATTCAATTTGCATATTAGCCTTTTATTATATAGGAGGATTGGTTTCAGAGAGGCAGGGGGAGAGAGAGATATATAAACATCAATGATGAGAGAGAATCATTGATTGGCTGCCTCCTGCACGTCCCACACTGGGACGAACTAGCAACCTGGGCATGTGCCCTGACTGGAAATCAAACTGTGACTCCTGGTTCATAGGTTGACGCTCAACCACTGAGCCACACTAGCTGGACTGCATCATCTAATTTTTATCCTGCTCTCCCCTTTGATATCGAGTTCAAAATATCTAATATCAACAGTCGTAGCTCCCGTAGTTGAGGGGACCAACCTTAGATGTGTCATTTTAAAGGAATCATAGTAGTGAGTATATTTTAAATACAATGAGAACACTTACGTATTTCCGAAGAACTTAATTACTAATTTTAAAAAAACAACAAGGTCAACAGCAACGTGGCAATGATGTAAGCATTATCGAAGTAGTGCTGATATCGTTCTTGCTTCCCAGGCTTTCCTAGGGGAAGGGGAAGGATGAAGGACAACACCTGTTGTGGTAGAAAAGTACGCATCACATGGACACACGGCATAATGGACGCTCGCAGGTCAGCATTTTGAGCAGCAAACACACAACTCTAATCAACTAATAGAGGCTCCTCCGTGCCAACAAAAACATTTTCAAAGTAATGCTCTGGCTGAGCTGGCGATGGCCCATTTGTGTGTTCTACAGAACAGTGGCGCCTCTAAAAGGGCCAAGTTCCATTAAACTCTAATGATTGGGCCTATTTCAGCCGAAATGCCCATCGTTATGGTGGGGAGGCTTCCGGTAACAGGCGGCATTATTTCCATACGACGGTGCTCTTAGTTCATATCAGCATAACGCGCCTGCTGGGATGGATCCCCTCGATGCCACAGGAAAATAATCTTATGATAACCATACCCGACAGCATGTTTTCAATTCGGCACCCTGTGGCTTTCTCTTTTCCCCCCCCAAAAAAATGTAATGAATGCCTCTGTCTAGCTGCAACTCGGGTGAAAGAAAGAAAACTTCAGGAAAGAAAACAACTGCACCCCAAGATTGCAACATCTGCACAGCCATCGGGTCCTTCTGGTTCCTCACAGTTACCCCAAGGTCAAAGTGCTCTGCGTCAGCGCTAAATTATCTTGCTAGAAAATAAGCAAGTAAACCAACTAATAAGCCCTTAATCCTGATAGCTTCATATGAAAAAAAAAATTTAATATATATATATTTTATTGATTTCAGAGAAGAGAGAGAGAGAGAGAGAGAGAGAAGTATCAGTGATGAGAGAAGCATTGATCAGCTGCCTCCTGCACACCCCCTATACTGGAGATCAAGCCCAAAACCCGCAGCATGTGACCTCACTGGGAATAGAGCAGTGACCTCGTGGTTCATAGGTCGATGCTCAACCACTGAGCCACGCTGGCCGGGCTCACATACAAATATTTTAAAAGTCTGAATTGCAAGGAATTCACCCCCATTTATCTTGATTATTATCATTGAGCCGTTGAGGTCAGATGTTTTCCTACACTCATCTCTATTATTAGCAAAATTAATAATAATTTTGTGATAATAGTAGACAGTAAACAATAAACTATTAATGAAATGCTTTTTTGAGGGGGAAATTGGTTATATTAACTTATTTCAGAAAATGGCAAATTTGTTAAAACTATTTTAGAATAAGGTGACCAGATTTTAACATTGGTAAAGCGGGACACCATTGACCGGGGGGGGGGGGGTTCTTTTTTTTATTATTATTATTATTTAAAATATTACAAAGAGTAGTACATATGTCTCTTTCCAAAAATCAGGACTTTTTTAAAACGCCGCGGGACGCGGGACAAATTGTTAAAAATCAGGACTGTCCCGCCAAAAGCGGGACACCTTATTTTGGAACCATTCCTGCCATTTTTTTAAAATTCGGCACATCCCTTGAAAGTCATTCTGCAGTTTGAGAAATTGCTACTCAAGTTGAATTTGGGTTTCGAAGTATGTTGTCCACAATAATTATTTTAAAAATAAAAAAACCCAACCAAACAAAAAAGTTTCTCGTTTGATCAGACTCTTAAAGTTCTTCTACCGCTTCAGACTGTCCTTGAGTTTTTACATTTTCACTCTAACGTGAATAGACAAAGGAATCATTAGAGCGATGAAAATAAATTCATTCTCTTTTTTTCCCAACTGCCCTTAGAAAATGAAAAAAAAATAGTACTTTAGTTTTTCCTTTTTAACAAATTTACATTCAAATTCTATGCATAATGAAATGATTTTTTTTTTTTTTAATGAGTACATTGCTTCTTGGGGTGGTGGGGAACTCAGTGAGAACTGTGTAAGTGGCTTGTTTTTTCCTCGACATGAGCTGGTTTTAGACTATGTACTCCAATTAAATACATGGATAAAGATTGCTTCTCCTACTCAGAACACGTGACATAGCATTATAAGTAAGGAGTGCTGTAAGGAACCTAGTGACCCAGCTAAACTACCAAGTGAACTTGACAAATGAAAAACTTCAGCTAGATTATGTACTTATGAATAAAAAATAAATTTGCTTTTCAGGGAGTTTGGCCGCTGGAAGGTAAATAACCTGGCCGTTGAGAGAAGAAATTTCCTCGGCTCCCCTCTGCCTCTTGCCCCTGAATTCTTCCGTAACATCAGACTTTTGGGACGCCGGCCTACCCTTCAGCAAATCACAGAAAACCTTATCAAGAAATATGGGACCCATTTCTTGCTCTCTGCTACTCTGGGAGGTACGACTCTTTGAAAATACTTGTGCCTGTGTGTGCTTGTGTGTAAACTGTATATAAGTCAAGGAAAAGTGTCGATTAGTCCAGAGAGCTGCAGTTGGAATAATTCTAGAATCCACTCATTAACTTACTCAACACGTTCACTGAGTTTTCCCTAAAGGCCTTGTGTGGCGTTGACAGTGGTAGCATGTGTGGTAGATGAGTATCACTTAGTTTGTGTTAGTGATATTATAATAGTGTGGACAGCGGAAAGTTACAAAATATCCTAATGATTATGAAAACTGATTCTGAGAACACTGTGTCTATTGCGCTTAATAATGTCAGTTATTATCGACGCAATGAAAGCTGAAGTAACAGTAGAATATTATTTCCATGAGGTCTCATTAAAAAAAAAAAAATCCAGTGGTTTCAAAACACATATAGTCCTAGCTGGTTTGGCTCACTGGATAGAGCGTCGGCCTGTGGACTGAAGGGTCCTGGGTTCAGTTCTGGTCAAGGGCACGAACCTCAGTTGCAGGCTCCTCCCCTGCCCAGACCATGGCCGGGCTGGGAGCATGAAGGAGGCAACCAATCAATGTGTTTCTCTCACATGGATGTTTCTCTCTGTCTTCCCCTCTCTCTTCTACTCTCTCTAAAAATCAATGGGAAAATATCCTTGGGTAAGGATTAACAAAACAAAACAAAACAATCACATATAAGGTTTCCCTGCCTCTATCAGCAGTATAGGGACTCAGAAGAATTTCAGGGCATAAAATATATCCTCCAAATAAGAAAAGAAGGGACAGAGCGAACACAGGTCAAATAGCACAGGATTCTCATGTTCAGTTGCAAAATCACGGTGACTTTTTGATTTGTCTCATTGCTTTGGCGTTGTGGGTGCCACATTTTGGGTTTAAGATTAGTTTTGGTTTTGTCGGTTTTGTGTGAGCTTCAACCACTTCTTCAGGATCGCAACAGGCTCTCTCAGAATTCTGCGCTTCTGTCATTTACAGAGTCTTGCTCAGTCCTTTTGTACAAGGGTTGGGTGGAACTGCCACCTTCACTCGCCTTCTAATCTCTGAGTCCCCAGTGATTTTGTTCCTGGTATTTTGTGTTGGAGTTCTTTCTCTCCTCTCACTGTTTATTTAGATTTCTTCTCAGCTGTCTGTTGTGTGATGTTAATAATTTAGCTAAAATATATGAAATTAGTAAAGTGGCTTAAGGATATAAGCTATTTGCAATTAACACGTGTACCAGGTTGATTTTAGGCAATTTTAGAATGATTGCTGTTGTAATGACACAAAAGCTTTCTTGTTGCTGTAAGTACATTTTTTATCTTCATATGTTTTACCTGACTGGGCATGAAATTGTATTACTCCATTTTTTTAAAATTCAGATTGGTGGTATATAACTTCAGTTAATTGTGTCTCACTGTCCTTAACTAACTAATACTAGGAAACAACTCTAATACTAACACACCACGAATGTCATGTGCAGAGCAAACATTTTGAACACATAGCCCTTTATTTTGTAACTAGGGACTGCATGAGTAACAAGGTTTTCAATTAAATTCAAACATGTTTTAAAACAAGTTGACATAGAATAGTCACTATCAGCATTAGAGTGATGAAAAGGAAAGAAATAAAAATATGAATAAATAAGAAGAGTAATTTAGGACATTCTATTATTGACTTAGACATAAAACTTTGGATAGCAAATTTGAAGCCTTTAATGGAGTATTTTATGATAGATAAAGCCAGCGATCGAATTACCTTCCTATAGGGGTAAATAAATTATAAGAAGCCTTCTTCACTATATATGTCATTTTCTCCATTTATTTCATCTTATAGCTTCCAGGCTATTTATCAGCATAGAAACTCTGCTGCTTCTCTTCTTATAATGATATCTAAACTCCATCACCGCTTAAATATCTAAAATAAGCCCCTCAATTTGCAGCATCAATCTTGAAAAAGATTGCACTCTCGGGATATATTGATTCCTAGGTAAGAAATATATTTCATGACCGTTGTGATAATAAATTTCGTTATGATAAATATATGACACATACAGAAATAAAAGTGTATCTGTGTACTGAATATAGACATACAACAAAGAAAAAGGGTCCCGGGTTTGATTTCGGTCAAGGGCACATGCCCAGGTTGGGGACTCGATACCTGGCCCTGGATGGGGCTCATGCTGAAGACAACCAATCCAACCCATGTGTCTCTCACATCAATGTTTCTCTCTCTCTGTCTCTCCCCATAAGATGCCATATGGATTGAATATCAATCAGGTTTTTTTTCTATTCTCTTGCATTACAAAGAAGTATAAGAAATGTAAATATTCTCATTTAATTTCAGAAATATCCAATTCCCACTTATCTCTGTGCATTACATTCTGACATTCTGTATAAAATATCCACAGATTTTCATTCCATGTCATATACCACCTTCTTTCCACATCGACTAATGGCTGCCTTTCTCATTTTCACTTGGTCTCTTGTTAAGAAGTACACATTTCTTTTATTTTAGTTTAGGTTTAACATAATTAAGGAAGCAAATCTGTCAAAATATATGTAATTTATTTCTTAAGCAAATATGAAGACTTATTAATAATGCATAGCACTATTTCCTCTATGAGGATGCAGATTCTGTTTTAAGAAAAAGAACTGAAAGGAAAAAAATAATTTCTGAAGCTTCATATCCCATGGAATCATTAAAATAATGGCACTCAAGGAGCAAAAAGACTGGGAAGCTGGTGTTTAAAACTAAGTATTTAGCTTGGCCTGTGTGTTTCAGTGTTTGAATATTGACCTATGAACCAGGTCAAGGTTCAGTACCTAGTCAGGGCTCATGTTTGGGTTGCAGGTTCCATCCCCAGTAGGGGGCATGCAGGAGGCAGAGGATCAATGATTCTCTTTCATCATTGATGTTTCTATCTCTCTCTCCCGCAATGAAATCAATATATATATTTTTTCCTTTTTAAAAAAACTAAATATTTACTCATAGTACTTAAGATTAATTATATCGGTTTCTCTCTCTCTCTCTCTCTCTCTCTCTCTCTCTCTCTCTCTCTCTCTCTCGTTCAGTCTCTCATCTTTATCTCTCATGTTTCTCTGGTAAACAAAATGAAAAGTTTGAAGTTAAAGCAATACTGTTCATTAACTTTTAATTGTAAAGCAGTTATTGACTCAGATGACTTGAAACTACTTATGTAAATAATAAAAAGATACAATACAAAAGATAATGAAGGAAATGAGGTTAAAATTGTTATGTCAGTTGATCTTAGTCATAGGATTCCTTGACACTAAGTCAACGATAAATGTTCAGTTTAGAGTAGTATAAAGTTGATTATATATATTTATTCTTCTTCATAGCCCTTTGCTAAGGTAGATAAATCTCCTGCCCACTCGTTTGACAAGTATGTGCGGAGTTACCTATAACAGTTCAAACACCCAAGACCTTCCTTGGAGGAACACACAGGTCACTGATACAGACAGACAGTGAAACTGGTAATAAATTGTGCTGTGATTGAGAGCCTCATTACCCGAGTGTGGTCCATGCTCCTACAGTACCAGCATCACCTTGGAGCTTGTTACAAATGCAGGATCTCCGATTCCATCTCAGGCTAATGAATCAGGATCCACGCGTTAACAAGGTCTCCAGGTGATTTATATGCACATTATGTTTGAAGAGCACTGTTTAGAGTTTCTCTATAAATGCAGAGTGCTCCTAAGTGTTCCAGAAATCTCCCGTCTGAGAATTCGTCTCACCAAAAGAATAGCAGGAACCTGCTAACCATACATAACAGAAGCGTTCACTATAGCATTGTTGGTAAACAGCTCCGAAATAGAAGTAACTTAATTATATTTTATATTTCGCTCAGAGCGGATTCATTTCATCTAACCTTGGAACTATTTATTTCCAATGCCTCCCTCCTCCCCCATGTTATTGGTCCTTAGAGAAGAATACAGTACGGTGGGCAATTTTGTTTAGAAAAATTTCGAGATGTGTTTGGGAGGTTCCTGTTAATAGTCATAAGGTCAGTTTTCCTTCAGAGTGCTTTATAAGACGCATGATGTTTCTTTTTCAAAGCTGCATACGGCCTGCTGTTCCCTTCCTGTAATACTTCGCAGATGCCAATTGGTGCTAAGCCAACATGTCTGTTTTTTACCGTCTTCATATATTTGGTTCTGCTTGTTGTCAGAAGCCTATTTTTCTAAGATTGTTTTCCCCCTATTACGTCTGTTTGCTTTTCAAATCGTCTTATTTTTCTATAACATTATCTTAGTGGAAAGATAGATATTATCAGGACGAGTGCCTTTTAACATATTAGGCCAAAGAAGGATGGTCATCAGTAGCAAAAGCAAAGCAAACATGGTGGGCACTGAAATATAATTTCTAAAAGGACAGCGATACCCAAAATAACCCAGGGATTTTAGTTCATGGGGATAATCAGATCTGTCTTTACCGAAAATAGAATAACATTTTTAAACTAAAAGGACACATCGAAAGGAAAAGCTACAATTAGATTTAAGCTACGTTTGCAATGGTTATTTCTGGAAGAAGGATTTCTATTCAAATAGTGGTTCTTTAGAAGTAAAACTCGCACAAAAGCAAAACAGATATTCACAGGGAGATCATCGAGTGGAAGGAAATTGAAAGACCAAGAAGACATTGGCCATAAACACACTTCTTTTTTTTTTTTCATTCTTGGTGGAATGTTTAACATTACAAGTCAGTAGACAAATCCAAGGTTAGTAGAAATGATACAAGAAAATAAAGCCCACCCAGAAGGGTTAGCTTTGTTGCAATTTTAAAAATCTCTGTGGCCTCAGTGATTGAGCCACTGGTGTGACTCAGTGGTTGAGTGTTGACCTATGAACCAGGAGGTCACGGTTCCATTCCAGTCAAGGGCACATGCAGGAGGCAGCAGATTAATGATTCTCTCTCATCATTGCAGTTTCTATGCCCCTCCCTCTCCCTTCTTCTCTGAAATCAATAAAAATATATGTATTTTAAAAATCTCTGGATTGTAACTCTAACAGGAACTGTGTAATCATCTATGTTGACCTGGGTCCCCTAGGGTCCCTTCTGGTGTTCCCTCTCTGAACCATGCTGTCTTCCTGATGGAGGAGAAAAGCAAAACAATGACAGTAGCATTGCCACAACTCTCCAGACTTGTCCTAGATCGTGGCATATCCAGTTTGCGTGTCTTCCATTGAGCTAAGCACTTTCCTCTCCAACACCCAGGCTAAAGGAAGTCATTCATGAATAGCCCATGGTTCTTCTCAACATCAGACCTTTACTCACCTTTGCCTCCATGATGGCTCAAGCAGTAACTGCAAAAAGTAATCCAGTCTGGCCCTTGCTGCTTTGGCTCAGTAGATAGAGAGTATCGGCCTGCCTACTGAAGGGCTCTGGGCTGGATTCCAGATCAGGGCACACCCTCAACCCCAGTAGGGGGCGTGCAGAAGGTGGCTGATCAGTGACTCTCATCATTGATGTTCTTGTTTCTCCCTCCCCCCCCTTTCCTCTCTCTGAAATCAATGAAATATATTTCACCATGTGTGATATTTCCTCACTTGCAGGTAATTGAAAAAATGGGATTTTAAGTGGGAAATGGAATAATGTCCCATACATTTAATGCAGGAGAGGAATCGCTCACCATTTTTGTGGACAAGCGGAAGCTGAGCAAAGGATCTGAAGGAGCTGATTCCAGCACCAACAGCTCCTCTGTCACCCTGGAGACACTGCACCAGCTTGCTGCCTCCTACTTCATCGACAGGGACAGCACCCTGCGGAGGCTCCACCACATCCAGATCGCATCCACTGCCATCAAGGTAGGAGGGAGTTCGCCCTCATGTACGTCCTGCCATTAGCTCTCCTATCTCTAGAATCCATCTCGAGCCCTAGACGGTGTTGCTCAGTGGATAGAGCATTGGTCTGAGGATTGAAGGGTCCAGGGTTCGATTCCGGTCAAGGCCACTTACTTCCGTCGCAGGCTGAATCTCCCACCAGGTTGGGGCGTTTGCAGGAGGCAACCAACCGATGTGTCTCTCTCATATCACTGTTTCTCTCTCTGTGTCTCTTCCCCTCCCTCCCACTCTTTCTAAAAATCAATGGAAAAATATCGTGGGGTGAGGATTATCAACAATAACAAAATCCACCTGGTAATTATTGGCATGTCCCACTGAATTCAGTAATTGTGTCCTAGAATTATTTTAACATTCCCTCATGTCGTGAGGTATGTAATGCATTTAAAATGAAATCGTGTGTGTCCCAATGTAATTTTTTTAACTTGATAATTGGGTCAAGGTTCTTCGTGGCAAAACATTAGCTGAAGTGTCCTTGAATTATGTAAGTTCATACTGCAGTACATAGACTCCTCACAGACTGTGCATAGATAAAAATATTGTGTTAATAACATTGATTTTTTTTGGGTAAATCTTCATATTTTGTTCCATGCATTTTAAAAACATTGTCCTTAGACGGGGATGACTCAAAGTGGGCAATGGCACAACAGTCATTAAGAAGTCTGCTTTAAGCAGTATTTTCCCCCAATGCTGTTAAAATGAGGTACAGATGTTTGGTTATAACTTTCTAGAAATCACGTTACACCATAATCTAGAATTTGTGGATGAACCTCCTGTGTTCACTAAAGTCCTTTGCTTGTGACTCTATTTAGGTTAACTTTACCAAAGCTGAGAGAAAGGGAGAATGAGTCTTTTTCAAAATGTTTTATTTTATTTTTTTCAAAAGAGAGAGAGAAAGTGATTATGGTTTCCAAAACAATAGACTTTTGGCCATATTTCGCTGGCAATTTAGACCAACACGTATTGTTTTGGCCAAGAGCCACTGCAAAGCTAACAGACCAGAGAGTTGGCATCGTGTGCTGGTGTGATCCCGGGTTAAGTTCACAGGAATCAAATGAAATATAGAGACCATTTCTTTTTGTTTCAACTGCGACAATTCATTATTATTGTAAAAACCAGTCTTTAAATATATTTTTTTGCTTTATGAGATTAAAATTAATGTGTGTAGTTTTTTTTGGTTGGCTAATTTAAAAGTTAGGCCTTCACTATCTAGGTAAAACTAGCTCAAGGAATACCTTGTGTGATGATGTACAGGAGAGAATAGAAGTGACATAGAACTATCTTTGGCTTGAGGGTTACACAAATATTACTACCCATCTTCAATACTGCTCGTGGATGAGGTTGGGAAAAAGAGTTCTGTCCATGTAAATCACACATTTATAGTCAGTTTACTTCTGACTGTAGGACTTGTTATACTGAGTAAGCAAATGTATAAACAGCAGTTATGCTGGATAGATTA
Source organism: Murina feae (assembly GCA_004026665.1). Lineage (NCBI taxonomy): Eukaryota > Metazoa > Chordata > Mammalia > Chiroptera > Vespertilionidae > Murina > Murina feae. The sequence continues at coordinate 35,940 of PVJC01004547.1, forward strand.
AAATGTGGCTGGCATGAAAGATGTTTTAGTTAATTTAAAAAATGTTGTAAGGTAGGGTATTGTTAGAGATACTTAGCTTGAGGTTGCTGAGGAGAAATGGATTTTTTTTTTCAGAAATCAATTTCAATGATATAAACAAGAACTTCAAGTGTATTTTCTAATAGAAGACATCATTGTTGTAAGTGTGTTTATTATATGGCTATTGATTTTTTTTTTTTTTTTTTTTTGCTCAGCACCAAGTAGAATTATACAGTAGAGTTTCTTGTATGCATATTGAGAGAGAACTATCCATTCACAGTTCACGTGAAGACTTAATGGATACACGTATGCACTCTCTTTTCCCACAAGAGAACTTGCATCGCAAAGGCACGTGTTTTAATGGTGGAAACTACAGTGTGCAAGCATTTTTCTTAGGTTCTGGTGCTATTACGAGGGATGACAAGGCTTTAGGAAGCTTTGATCTAGCTGTGGAAATGAGACCCCAAGGAAAGCGGCTTTTCTGAGTGATGCGAGGACAGCCCTGGGGGAGAGAAAGGAGTAACCTGGAGCTCACATCGCGAGGGCTGCAGGCAACGCTCCCTGTCCATTAGCCATGGGGACGAGCTTCGGAGCACATAATGAAAATGTCTGAAATGTGTGTCGAGCCGAACTGGCGTGGCTAAGTGGTTGAGCATCAACCTATGAACCAGGAGGTCACGGTTCAATTCCCGGTCAGGGCACATGCCCGGGTTTCGGGCTCCATCCCCCAGTAGGAGGCATGAAGGAGGCAGCAGCTCAATTATTCTGTCTCATCCATGTTTCTCTCTCTCTCTCTCTCTCTCTCTCTCTCTCTCTCTCTCTCTCTCTCTCCCTCCCTCCCTCCCTCCCTCCCTCTTCCTCTCTGAAATCAATAAAAATATATTTAAGAAAAGGGTGGAAGTGTGTGTCTAGTGGCTGGGGATGGGGAAAGTGAGGCTTTAGATCAGGGAGAGGAAAACGGAGAGGAGCATGGGAGTGATACCGGTGGTGGATTGTAAACACAAGTACAGCCACGTATAAGCATGTTTCAGTCCAAGACAGACAGTGTCTGCGACAGTGGGACCATGAGACTAAAAGGGAGCAACATCCCCCATGGCTTAGTGATGCCGTAGTCATCGAAAAATCTTAGAACCAAGCATTGCTCATGTGTTCGCGGTGATGCTGGTTTAAACAAACCTACTACACTGCCAGTCAGACAAAAGGACTGCATGTGCCATTCTAGGAGTAGGCGATGCATATAGTTTTGTGTAAATGCACTCTGTGATCACGAGACAACATCGCCTACTGATGCGTTTCTCAGGACGTGGCCCCACAGTTAAGTGGAGCAAGGATGTACACGTACCTTGTGCTGGAGCTAAGAAAAAAAAGGATATAAGGTTGTTCCTCTGGCAAGAACGTGGCTAAGTATATAGTCCCAGAAGTACATAGGGAGCCCAAGAAAGAGGTGGTAGGGATGGGAGAGAAGGGAGGGCAAGCAGCCTTTCGGGGTTTAATTTAGGCCTGAATGGGGTTCGCTTCTGAGTTAGCTGTGATGTTAAAGGCCTGGGTCAGCTGCAGCCGGGACAGTGGTGTCTGTTCCAGAGAAGTGTTCTGGGCTCGAGGGTGTGTGGTCCATGTGCATTTGAGGAGGTCGCTTGGATTGCGTGCACACTTTTTTTAAAGAAAGATAGTTTTAGCCCTAGCCAGTTTGGCTCAATGGATAGAGCATTGGCCAGTGGACTGCAGGGTCCCGGGTTCGATTCCGGTCAAGGGCATGTACCTGGGTTGCAGGCTCCCAGCCCTGGTCGGGGGCATCCGGGAGGCAACCAATTGATGTGTCTCTCCCTCTCCCTTCCACTCTCTCTAAAAATCAATGGGGAAAAAATCCTCTGGTGAGGATTTAAAAAAGGAAAAAAAAGAAAGAAAAATATGTATTGTGTATTGATTTCAAAGAGAAAGGGAGAGAGATAGAAACATCCATGATGAGAGAGAATCATTGATTGACTGCCTCCTGCGCGCCCCCCACTGGGGATCAAGCCTGCAACCCGGGGTAGCTATACTTACCTGATGTATAGTTATCAAGCGCTTATTGTATTCCCCCCAAAAGTAGCTTATTTATCTCCCAGTCTCTTCATCCGGAGCTCAGTACAAGATAGGAACTCAATAAATGCTAATTGAAATTAAATGGACCTCGCACAGCGTGAGCAGGATTGATGGGGTTGTAGCCATCAGACACTGCAGCTACCCAGAGCTTCCGGTTTCTAAAATGAAGTGAGGGCTCACGACTGCGGCATGGGTGCCGAAACAGCTTTGAGAAGTTTCCCAGGAATCCCTGACAGGCTCTTATTTTTCCACATCCTCATCTTCCTTCTGCCTCTCGGTAGCAGAGCAGAACAGCAAAACCCTCGTTTGGAAGCAGCTTGCTTTTTCATAAGGGCTCACAGTTGCACTTTTCTTTTATAACTATTCTGTAAATTTCACTTAACTGTTCTCCAAGCATCCATGATGGCAACAGAGCAGAACGAAGAAATTCCTTTCCGTGTAGCTAACATGTAAAGTCCTTTGGCAGAGACACGCCTTCGGAATGCCTGCAGCACTGAGCTTGCAGGACCGTGCATGGTGACACTCCGCACCGATTTGTTGAATGGATTTTGTTGAACTTGAGAAATATCAGCTGCCTGTAATCAAGGTGCTTAGATGGGAAACATTTCTTCCTAAACCACGTACAGATGGGCTCTGTGTTGAATGCGCTTCCCGGTGTATCTGACACCTCTGCAGAGAAAATGTGCGCTCCATTGAAAAAGTGAATAGGAATTCACTTCCTTTCAAAATTATCTTTTTATTACTCGTCAGTGTCTGAACTCAAAGGAAGACTGATTGCTTTTCTCACATTGGATAACAGATCTGGGAAGTAAAGTAGGAACTTTTAGTTGAAATTGGTATACATGCATGGTGTATGAGCTACCTGGATTTTTTTTGTTTCCTTTTGAATGAAGAGTCTATTTTTTTAAGAATAGTTTTAGGTTTACAGTGAAATTGACAGGAAAATACAGAGATCTCCCCTATACTTCCTCCTTCTACACATGCATAGCCTTCCCCCATCATCAGTGTCTCCTGTCAGAATGGTACCTTTGTTGTAACCCAGCGGTTCCCAACCTGTGGGTCATGACCCATTTGGTGGTTGAACCACCCTTTCCCAAGGGTCGCCTAAGACCATCCTGCATATCAGATATTTGCATGACGATTCATCACAGTAGCAACATGACAGTTATGAAGTAACAACGAGAATAATTTTATGGTTGGGTCACAACATGAGGAACTGTACTTAAAGGGCCAGAAGGTTGAGAACCACTGTAATCGATGAACCTATGTTGAAACATTACAATGACCCAAAGACCATCGTTTTCATTATGATCACTCTTGGTGTTGTACATTATGTGGGTTTAGACAAAAGTATAATGGCATATATTCATTATTGGGGTACCATTCAGAGTACTTTGTGTTCTGAATACTCATCCCTCGTCTCCTCCTCCTCCCCCTACAACCATATTTTTTGCATGAATGCTGTTAAATATCAGATTAAGTTCAATGAGAGAAATAAAAAGTTATATTGTACCTCCCCCAGAGTGTTCTAAATTGGTCCATCTACCTGTCAGTGGATAATAACCAGCCATTATTGGCTGTCAAGTGTTTTTCTCAATTGCCTACTGCATTCCCAGGGATAGAGTTTAAATACCTGATGGAGAAACAAGCCTCCTATTTTCCTTTTCTCTACATCTCTGTGCCCACTTCCTGTTTCATTATGTCACATGATGATGTCACATGATGTCTGAAGAAAGGCAGGAGAGCCCAGCAATGAAGAGCCATGATTCCGCAGTCACATGACGGAGGGTCAGGTCGGCATCCCAGTTCACCTCCTCTTGATTGCATGATCTCACTTGAATTAACTTACATTCTCTATCCGTTTAATCTTCTGTAAAAGGGACATAATAATATCCCGTATGTTATATGGGCATCAGGGATGTTAAAAGACAGTATATTTAAGGCGCTGAGAACAGTGCCTTGCCCATATTAAGTGCTATGAAGATGTTAACTTTATTAATTAGCCTACAATGACAAGTACAAGGTGCGGCCGATAGAGGACTCAGGAGCAAGCTCCAATGTGGGAAAACAATTTGAGAGTAGAAGTCAGTCAGGGTCCCCTTACCCTTTTCAAAAGAATCGGTTATTACAAAGGGAATCAAAGCGAGGGTACAAAAGGGCAGACTGCGTGTTAGAACTAAACTACAACACAATAATCCATTTATTGGAATTTATGAAAATTCACTGAACCCGAGTCGAAGGCTCACTTTCTGGTGAATTGATGTATCTCTGCCCATAGCCACTGGAAGGCAGTTGGGGAGAGTGGTTTGCATCATATTCCAAAATCCCTCTTTCCAAATTTCAGTAAACTTGGGGGATCTCAAACTTAATCTTTTCCTTCTGAGTGGCCAGTTTTGATTTTTGCCTAGATTGTTATCATTAATTATGATATTGAGATGATTGGGTCTAGGTGTTCTTAGCTTGCCTTTTATCTTTTTAATAAAATACTCATTTTTCATGAGTCAAGGAGATAAGAGACAGATTGATCTCTCCTATCTTGAAATTATAGCAATTTTTAACTCATTGGAAGAATGAGGAAAACCCTAGTAAAGGTCATTTTCAAAATAAACTTTTCATGGAGTTTGCAGTTTTGAAAACAAAAAAAAAAAAAAAAAAAAAAAAAAAAAAAAAAAAAAAAAAAAAAGAAAGAAAGAAAAAGGCCTGAAGTGTGATATAAGGAAAGAAATGACCTCTATACCATTTACTGTCAGTTCTAACTCAGTAAAGGGAGGACATTGGTAATAAATAACTGTGCATCTGAGATCATTTTTACCAATAGAAATATCAACACATCAGAAATTATGTCAGTTATCACCCATCAACAGAAATAATGACGTATCATGAATTATCAATCATCAGTACTACCCTGACAACTCCTAATTATGTGCTTCCATCCCCCATCCTCAAACCCATGTTCCCCTCTAATTTCTCCAATACCCTGAACTGTTTTCCTCTGTTTATCCCACTGCTGTCAAATTCTGACTGGTTAGAAATCACCTCTTTGGATGCTATTCTCTATGATTCTTCTCTATCCCTAGTCAGCCAATGGGTTCTGTCGATTTCTCGTTCTTGCCTCTTCCTCTCTGTTCCTAGCGGGAGTCTGGTTAGGCCCTTCTCAGGATAGAGCCGCCCAGCTGTTCTCCTCGTCCTCATTGCATCACCTTGCAAATGCAGCCTGCATCCCGTCCCAAGAAAAATCCCCTGCAATCCTTTCTGGATCCAAGTTGCTTGACACTTAGAAGGTTTCTTCTTTCCTGTTCTATCTCATGCTCCGTAGACAATAGTCCCTGGAATTGAATGAGGCAGTGACTCCGATCATTTCCTGCTCAATCATTTCAACACTGACTTGAGGGGATGGAGTAAAGGAAAGTTTTATCAAATGTTTGGGAACCGGAGAGAAAGTAAACAGGACACAAAACCAGCTCAGTATCTTTACATCCATACATAAATGGATGTAAAAGCATTAGATGTTGTAAATATTTATGTGAAGTTTAAAAAAAGACACTGCCCCCTAGCCGGTTTGGCTCAGTGGATAGAGCATTGGCCGACAGACTGAAAGGTTCCGGGTTCAATTCCGGTCAAGGGCATGTATACCTGGATTGCAGGCTTGATCCCCAGCTCCAGTCTGAGCAAGTGTGGGAGGCAACCAATCCATGTGTCTCTCTCCCCTCAATGTTTCTCTTTCTCTCTCCCTCCCTTCCACTCTCTCTAAAAATCAATGAACAATATCCGAGGGTGAGGATTAACAACAACAAAAAGATATTGCATTCTGGAACACCCCAAGCCTTTAATATATTATTCCTGCATCTGAAAACTTGAACATTTTTTGTCTAGAGGATTAAAGAAGACTGAGCTCAGTTTAAAAAGTAATTTGTGATGTGATATATAACCCTGAATTTATCTTCTGTCACTTGTTGAGGAATACTTTTCCCCATCACACTGTTTCAGAGGAGCTCAAAGTGACGATAGGGTGTGCCGGCATAGAATTTCTCTTTCAGATTGTTATTTTTCTCTCTGGCTGTATCGTAAAAGGTAGAGGTTCAATTACTTTTACATTTTAAAGTGCACTTTGAAGTACATTAACCTGCTAACATGCCTGCCCTGAAATGCTACCCTAATTTAATATCGGTCCTATAACTTTTCTCTGTCTTAACCTAGGCAGAAATCTGACTTGACCTTAATTGTATTTTCTTTACTTTTAAGCGGCAGTCCTCTTTGGCAATTTGTGGACTCATAAATGGGGAATTTCGGCATTTTAAAAACGATTGGATATTGTCTTTTAAATGTAGAGGTTTCTCTGAGAACTATAATAATCCTGTCAGGTTTAAAATACATAGCATTAGTCATGTGTGACTTATGTAAGCAGAAAAGGCCGCGCCTGTTTTAGTTAGGTGCCTGAGAAATCTCCTCTCACCTTCCCATAACTCAGAAATGGCAAAAGCAATTTAGTTCAATCTCTCCGACAAGTTCACCTTTGGTCAAAGTTAAAGTTTGAAAAATCTCCTGCAAAATGGATCGTGTCCAAGAGAAAATTGTGACCTGAAAATGAGATTCGACCAGCCCCGGTGGTACAGGGCATTTCTGGAGGTGCCCCACTGCTGACAACTCAATTAAAACATCTGTACTTAACCTTCTCCAGTTATGTTTCCTTTTGCCTAAGGACAAAGCACTCTGCTTCCCCCCCACACACACACACCAAATTTTGGATGTGGGTGTATTAGCATCATAAAGCCCAGGTTGACTTATGTGGCAATCTGGAGCCACAGCGGTCCCCTTACTGAGTATATACTATTGTTACTTCATTTAAAATTTTTCATTTTTTTAACAGTTATTTCTTATTTATTGTACTCTTCTTGTTGCTGTTGTTGCGCCTCACCTGAGGATATTTTCCCATTGATTTTGAGAGAGAGAAAAACATTGATGTGAAAGAGACACATTGATTGGTTGCCTCCTGCACATGCCCGATGCAGGCTGGGAACCCAGCCTGCAATGGAGGTGTATGCCCTTGATCAGAATTGAACCCTGGACCCTTCAGTTTGGGGGCCAATGCCCTATCCACGGAGCCAAACCATCTAGGGCCATTTCCTGATATTTATCTTGCTAGAAGTCCATTGCTAGTTTTTAACTATGAAGCATCTATTACTTAAATTAGCTTTCTATTTTGATAAGATTTACTTACTCTCAGTTGAAGGAACAAAATTGTCAATTAAAGCAAAATGTATGCATAATATGTGATCCTGCAATCGTTAGATATAATCAGATGTTCAGTGTCCTACTTCAATGCAGAGTTGTCTAAACGTTTATAAATTAGCCAATTAATTTGCTTACTTGGGAGATGTTATTCGGTATCTGGGATGTACCCAGCACTACTAGTTGTTAAAAATGAAAGTGCCGTGTGTTTTAGCCTTGAAGTATTTAGTCTGGTGAGGCAGCTAGATACCTACAAAAAAAAAAAAAAAAAAGGCAATATGGCAAAAATAACCAGGTCAAGGACACTCACTGATTCTTGTCTAAGGGAATTGATAAGAATACTCAGAAATATCAGATCGGGGCCTTAAAGGATAAATAGTTGGGTAGTCGCATGGAAAGAAAACTCCAGGCAAAAGACAAAAGCTTTGAAATGGGAAAGGAAGGGTTATGCTAAGAAAATGCATAGAATTTCAGAGTCTGAAGAATGTGGTGACTGATTTGTGAAGTGTTTACCGAAGTTATCATGACATAAATTGAGTTCTTTTCCCCAGTTCTTTCACTTTGCCCCATTTTCTACCCACACCTTCAGTGTATCTTTGGCCAAATGAGTTTGTGGTTTCTCTGACATTTAGGGTCCCTTTCACATTGGCCTTGGTCGTGTGACTTGGTCCGTGAAATGTTAGTGGACATGACACATGGGCTTGCAATGGACTTTATGGTGCTTCTGTCGTTGTCATGTGAGAAAATCATTGCCTTTGTGGCCTGGGTCGTTCCCAGAATGAACACCTAGGTGGCAGACCAGTGCCCAGTACACAGCCCAGATCCTGTGCTTCAGCAGACATACGGACCACCAGGAATCAACCAAAACCAAGCCCTTTTGAGCATCAAGTAGCTGATTATGGGACTACGACACAGTAGTCACAAAAATAAGTGAAGAAAGCAAGAAGCCAACTGGGGATCTGTAACAATCTTTGTCACATCCATCATTTTGTGTGAGATCTTGTTGGAATGGGAAATGGATCAACATTATAACTCAGAAACATTTTTGGATTAGAAAAGTCTAATGGCATAGAAATAAGTTAGATTGTTGGTGCAGTAAATAATGGAAGAGTAGTCAAAAGCCTTAACTAGCCCTAACCGGTTTGGCTCAGTGGATAGAGCGTCGGCCTGCAGACTCAAGGGTCCCAGGTTCGATTCCAGTCCAGGTCATGTACCTTGGGTGCGGGCACATCCCCAGGAAGGAGTGTGCAGGAGGCAGCTGATCAACGTTTCTCATAGATGTTTCTAACTCTCTATCCCTCTCCCTTCCTCTCTGTAAAAAAATCAATATTTTTTTTTTTAAAAAAGGCTTAACTAATGCAATGCCAATAGAGAAACATATACCAGTAGGTTTGGGAATGTAGACTTTACTGCGTGACAACCAATGTAAGGTGCAGGGGAAGTAGCCAGAGAAAATGAAAGTGGATTTAGACCAGAGCGTTATGGTAGACATGATGCTTTCATTAATTTATAGGGCATGACAGGACACTGGTTTTACATATACAAAGCTAATAAAGTCCATTTGTGACATGAAATGTATGCGGGATTTGTGAAAATCCAAACAGTAATGTCAGAGAGTTGCTTACTTTCGGGGAGGGGGGTCATGAAGTTCAAGAGAGACTTTAATGAGAAAATATGTGAGTATTACCAATATATAGGTAATAACTGAAAGATGGCCCTGGCAGGGTAGCTCATTTGGTTAGAGCATCATCCCAATATGCCAAGGTTGTGGGTTCAATCCCTGGTCAGGGCACCTACAAAACTTAGCCAATGAATGCATAACTAAGTAGAACAACAAATTGATATCTCTCTCTAAAATCAGTAAAACAAGAATATATTTTTAAAAACATAAGTGAAAGATGGAAATGAATTCGATCCATCACGGAGAGCTTATTGGTCCAGAGAGAAGAGGGGCATTCTGGGAAAATGACCATTTAAAGAGAGACTTGACTTTCTTCCACTCACTCATTCATCTCTCCCGAGGTGTAGGCACCCACAGGAAATAGGGCCTAAATAGTACAAGAACTTTTAAGGCATTTTTTTTTTTCCGTCTGGGATGACTGTCAAGTCTGGCCCCACAGCTGAAAGTCTTAATTTGGAATCAGAAAGCAATTGATCCCAGGGAGCTCAGAGCAGGCAGCGGTGGCTGGCCCACGTGAGTGTAACTTTGTTTTCCTGACCCTCAGGAGCTGAAGAGTAGCTGAATAAATGGGCAGAATTCTCCTATTCAGGGCACGAAAGCACCTCAGGGTGAAGCTAAATCTTAATAGCTTCACGGAGAACTGATAAGCTATTGCAGTCCCTCTTAAGCTCACACTCGCCTGGCGCAGTCTTAAGCTACTCTCAGCCTTGCTGCCAATGAAGTATGGTCGCAGCCAAACTGGAGTCCTGAAGAGTAACTATGAAAAAATACCAGCACGTCTAAGCGAAACCAGAACAGGAAGAGGAAGCACAGAGAGAACACGCCTTCTAAACTTGTAAAGAAATCTGGGTGACAGAGAAAATCCTTGAAAATTTGAAAAAATATAGCTCAAAATGCCATGCCGTTGAGGAAAAGCGTAACAATTAATGGAGAATTGTTACAAATAAAACATTAATAGAAAGTATATCTCAAAACTATAAGAATGGGAAGAAAGAATAGTTTTGAAAACTGAAGTTAGGATTGAATACAGGTGATGTAGCCAACAAATATTGCATATGGACATATAGAAATTTTATAAAAAGAAAAGAGTACTCACTAAAAACGACAGTGGGCCCTAATCGGTTTGGCTCAGTGGATAGAGTATCAGCTGTGGACTCAAGGGTCCCAGGTTCGATTCCGGTCAGGGGCATGTACCTTGGTTGTGGGCACATCCCCGGCAGGGAGTGTGCAGGAGGCAGCTGATCGATGTTTCTGTCTCATCGATGTTTCTAACTCTCTACCCCACTCCCTTCCTCTCCGTAAAAAATCAATAAAATATAATTTAAAAAAAACGACAGTGGAATCAAATTTATAATCTGCAGAAGGAATACCATTTCAGCCTAGATTTTATATTGCTATGAAATTATTCAGTAACAAATCTACCCACTTTGCTTGTCCAACTTCCTAGTTAGTAATAGACTTCCAGAGAGACTATTGTACTACTGGGAGGCGCAATTGTACAACAAAAAATGAAATTAAATTTGTACTAATGTAGGGGAAGAAATAATGAATCTACAACAGCTGATATAACAACTCCACATAATACAATTGAAATAAATGGAAAGAAATAACACAACAGAGAAGAGGATTTGGGAGAAAAGAAATAGAAGAGGAAGACAAGAAATGCAATGAGAGTCCACATTGGAGTTTTATGATTTTGTTGCTAAGTTTTAAAATTCTAGGTTAAGTATTCCAGAAAAGACACAAATGCCTACTTTAACTATTACCAAATGTTTTCTCATTTCCATTTTGTTATACCTTCATTAATTACCCTATATAATAAAAGGCTAATATGCAAATAGACAGAATGGAAGAACGACCAATCGCTATGACATACACCGACCACCAGGGAGCAGACGCTCAGCCAGAACCCAGGCTCACTGTTAGTGAGCACAGAGGTGGTTTGGGGAGCCTCTTCTGCCTCTGCAGCAACACTAAGGATGTCAGTCAGACATCCCTCGAGAGCTCCCGGACCGCAAGAGGGCGCAGGCCGGGCTAAGGGACCCCCTCCTCCCAGAATGCACAAATTTCATGCACCAGGCCTGTAGTTTATTGTAAAGCATTCTTAGTTTTCATTCTCAGGCTCTATATCAACTAAAAAAATTGGGGGGAGGGCAGCAATGCGTAATTTGATTACAGTATCACTGAGTGATTTGCCCAATTTATTGTTTTTTTCTTGGCTCTTATAATTTTGTTAGTGCCTATGTAATTCATGCAGACTATAAGGTTTCTCTTTTTCTTGTATTATCACTTTGCTCATTTGAAGTCATCTTGGTGCTGACTTTAATGGTCATTAAAGAATGTGGCTTTATCCTAACTTTTTGTGTGTGAGTAAAGCTGATTTTTTTAAGTGAAAAAAAGAAATGACAGTTAAAGTGTTTCTGTAATGGCTAATTGAAATAAGAAATCAAGTCTGTCTTTCTAATTATGCCTGAGTCTGTTGAGTTTTAGTGTGGTGTGATTATCAGTTCTCTCAGGCACTTGTCTTATCGGGTGACAAATGGAAGAATATGAGTCTCGATACGACACTCCAACTAGTCAGTGCACAGGCATGAGCTGTCTTATTATAAAAAAAGATAACTGACGTCGGAAGCGTTTGATGTGCTTATGGAATTCAGAAATATTCAATACTTTGGGCACTTCAAAAGGCGCGAGTAATAAAGTTTTACATTTTTAATCAGAAGCAATAAGAAATGTTTTAGTAATCCATTCAGAACAGGCGTAGGAAATGGAAAATTCCAGAGGAGGAATACAGGATCATGGTAAAAGTGTTTTGGAGGGAACTGGAATCGTGGGCATTGTGGGAGTGCCACAGTACACTAGGCTGACTCCTAAATGAAAGGAGATATTTCAAGATATTAACCATGACATAGTTTTATTAAAGTTTCAACAGGAAGGAAATCCTGGGTCACCAGGTGCCATCTTGGGTGTCCTCGTGAGCAAGGCATTGTGCAGATGGCATTTGGACAGGGACAGTTGTCCTGGCTGTGCCTTCCTTGTGGGCACAAGAAGCCATGTCGATGGGTAGGACCCTGATGTGCTCTCAGCGCTGGGCCTCCAACACGGTGATGGGTGCTTTTCCTCCAGCTCTTGACCTTCCCATCCACACATTTTTAGTCACTTTGTCAAAAGGAAGCATAGCCCTGCCGCGGTGGTTTAGTGGTTGAGCGTTGACCTATGAACCAGGAGGTCACGGTTCGATTCCTGGTCAGGGCACATGCCCAGGTTGTAGGCTCGGCTCCTAGTAGTGCAGGGCATGCAGGAGTCTCTTTCATCATTGATGTTTCTCTCTTTCTCTCTCCCTTCCTCTCTGAAATCAATAGAAATATATTTAAAAAAATAAAAAGGAAATAAGAAAAGGAAGCATAGAAGCATGGAACAGACTGCGGAGTCTCAGAGGGAAGGCAGGGGAGGGTAGGTGGGTGGGAACAGATCAATCAGAGACCTTGTATGTGTAGAAGCATAACCCATGGACACACACAATGGAGTGGTGGAGGCCCCCTGGGGGGGGCGGGGCAGGCTTTAAGGGGTCAATGGGAGAATAAAGGGGGCATACACATACTTACAACAATAAAGATTTTTTTTAAAGGGGGGAAGCAAAATAGGTCACTCGGTTGATAGCATTATCAGCTCACAGTTAACTGCTTGACTGAGGTTCCAGGTGAGTACGAATTGGGCAATATGGGTAGATCTAGAAACACACGGATAAAAGAAATTATACAGCAGCCGTTAATGCAGCGAGTGGCAAGTGTAGGGGTAACCCTTTGCTCACCATCCTGGCAACAGATGGCTTGTGAACTCAGTCCCGTTAGCTCAGTTGGTGGGTTCAGTCTACTGTTTCCCTGCTTATTCCATCAGAGGAGAGATAACACATCTAGCTGGAAGGGCAGCTTGAAGTGGCAGAGTCGGCCCGTACAGAAACGATTTGGGACAATAATAAGAAAGCCATAGGGTCAGAGACCAGGGGTGTGTTCCTTTGCAATTAGCCGCCACTCCTCCCAGGGAGAGGCAATACGGGTGGGCGAGGACACTCTCCTAATCCCATTTCTCCCATGACTTTGTTATGTTAAATTTAGCCTCTCAGATAACTCCTACTTTCCCATGTTCATTTTCACGGGATAGCTGACAAAAGTGCTGTTGAAAATCATCATAGAATCTATTATTTGTTGTTTTCAATATATTTTTATTGATTTCAGAGAGGAAGGGAGAGGGAGAAAGAGAGAGAAACATCAGTGATAAGAGGGAATCATTAATCATCTGCCTCCTGCACGCCCCCCACTGGGGATCGAGCCCACAACCCTGGCATGTGCCCTGACTGGAATTCAAACTGTGTGACCTTCTGGTTTATAGGCTGATGCTCAACCACTGAGCAACGCTGGCAGGGCAAAACACTGTTAGTTTTAACATGATTTACATGAGCTCCAAGAAAATAGTCTTTGTATTTTGGACTTGGACCTAGAAGGGTTTTTGCATTTTAAAGTCTGCGGTCCTCTTAAGCAGATTCAATAAGTAAAAGGCACTGTGATTGCAATTCGTAGAATAAACAATAAAGAAAATAAAAGCACTCTCCATGTTTTACTTCTCCTGTTTGCTTTCATTTCTAAGATAATGTAGGAAATGCTGCCTCACATAGCATTAATTTTCTATGCGAAGCAACAGGAAAGAAACTGCGGCTCCTGAGTTCCCAAAAATGTCATGCGTCCGGTCCAGGCAGTGGCAGCAGCCAGGGAAGTGTCATCTGACCTTGTCACCAGGATGCAGACAGCCAGCCACAGCCCGGACCCAGTTGAAAGCTGTATGGTTGGTTGTGATGCCCTGTGGCAGTGAAGTTTTCCTGTCGTCATTATTAACATTAAATACATCAGAAAACTCTTAGCCAACTCCAGTGTAGTAACAAGATCCTATAGGTTTTGCATAATGAAGTCTACGGTTACCATTCATGTACCATCATCAGTTACAGACTTCACAAACGAAGCTTTTATAACAATGTGGTTTTTTAAAAAATATATATATGGTTCTTTGCCACAGAGTTTCTTGCAATTGCTGTGATTTGAAGCTGTGTTACTTGCAACAGAAATCAAAATAGCAATCTGTAGGAGTGAGCTTATAGGTTTGGCCTCTCCAACACCAGTCAACAGCCATGCATTTAAATTCCATGGCAACCATGGTTTAGGTACAAAGAAGTCCTGATGTTGTTTAGCAACCTTGTTGTGACAGAATCGTGTCCAGTTTACCTTATTCCATATCACACTGAATAGACGTTCTAATCATCTAAAAAAAAAAAAAAAAAAACCCTCTCTTTTTAGGCCCAAAGGTACTTTCATATTTTAATGGATGTTCAAAGAGCATGCAGAGTCTGTCTCAATAGAGTTACCTGGGGCTGTTGGTGGGTGGGGGGCTCGTGTGTTGTTTTGATGGAAGGTAATTGATGGGGCGTGGGAAAAATAGGCCAATCATTGTCACCAGGCCTGGACTCATGGTGGCAAGTACAAGTGCAAATTGCACCAAAGCAATTACTCTCCAAGAACGCCCGGTCTGTTTTGTCCCTGAATCAAATGTGACTCTGTCTTTTGTGCTACCTTCCTCCATAATAGCTTAGTTCACATACTCTATTTTTAAAAAATACATTTTTATTGATTGCAGAGAGGCAGGGAGAGGGACAAAGAGATAGAAACCATCAATGAGAAAGAGAATCATTGATCGGCTGCCTCCTACTGGGGTTCGAGCCTGCAATCCAGGCCATGTGCCATGACTTTCTGGTTCAGAGGTCAAAGCTCAACCTCTGAACCACACAAGCTGGGTTTCACATACTTTATTTTATCAGCTGTGTTTCTCCTTTCTTCCACTTTTCCATTTCACAGTTATATTGTTGATCTTGTGCATGTTTCATGGATATACCTAACTTAATATTGTTTATAATCATCCTCTTTATCCTCGTGTTTCAAGGATCACCGTTCCTCCTGAAGTAGAACCTCTAGCGAGTTTTAAAAATGCAATCCTAGGATAAATGATTCTAATAGTTAAATTATGGGGAGTGGAGCTAGAGAAAATAGTTTTCAGCATTAAGTCATTTGCATAGATAAATAATTCAGCAATTTTTCTTCCCATTGAGTTAGTATTTGATTTGTTTTTGTACTTTTGATGTGAAAATGTGAGTCATCTTGGCATTGGTTATTTATCATGAACTATTTTAAACTTCCATTAAATGGTTGGAGCAGGTTCAAGAAACATTGACAATGTCAGCTACATTTTAAATCACGGTATTAATTGTGTGTAATGCACCAAATACAATGCTTATTGTTTTGTGGAGATGCATGGAAATGTAGCATCGATGTGCTCTTGTACTTTTCACTCGAGGACATAGAGTTTTATAAGTGAATTTGCACTTCTCTCACAAAATTTACTGTAAGTAATAAAACAATTTAAAAAATTAAAGTCTTTGTTATTGAAATAGGTTTATATCAATATGACCATTTTATTTTTAAATGCCTCTTCTATTAATAATGTGTTTGCAAATTGATTTCTAAATTCAATATTAAATCCCAGGAATGTTGCAGGATATAGAACTAGGAATACATTAAAATTGCAGTTTGACATTAAGTGCTTAGTAAAATGCTGAAATAAGAATTAATGACTGACAGAAAAAAAAATGGTAAGAATATCTTCAAACTCAATATTCCCATTTGAAAGACACAGATTATATAGTTATATAATTTCTAATTACTCAATGTAATTTATAATCATATATATAATTATATGTAAACTAGAGGCCTGATGCATGAAATTCGTGCACAAGTAGGCCTTCTTCCAGCTGTTGGCACTGGCTTCCCTCTGGCACCCAGGATCTGGGCTTCCCTCCAGCACCCTGGACCTGGGCTTCCCTTGAAGTCCCAGCTTTGTCCAGAAGGTCATCCAGAAGAATGTCTGGAAAGACGTCTGGTCTAATTAGCATATTTTGCTTTTATTATTATAGATTGATAACATGTGATATAGTTAGCATATATATTTAATTATATCTAAAATTTATGTAGCTATATATATAGTTTTAGTATCACATATACGACTTAAATGGTTGTGTATAAATGACATATATATTTTTAGTATCAATATTTTCTAAAGCTTTTATTAGTTTGATAGCTCTAAGTATATGTAATTGTAAAAGATCCTACACATATAGGAACAGAAACAAGCATACTGCTCTTAGAATATAATAGAAACTAATCAACCCAAATCTTATTTTTTTTAGAAGTCTAATATAGAGTAATATAAGAATAGGTAGGAATTTCTACTTCAAAGCACTAATAAATTAATACTCGGAATAAAAGCCAGTTCATTTGGTCTTCAAAGCATAGGCACAAGCACATTTATAGCAATATTTATTGTTGATGACAATGACTCACGATAGAACCCCATTCTAAGAGACTTACACAGCAATCTAGACCAATTAAATTGTTCTTTATTGTAACTTTATTGGGAGACAAGGAGAGAGAGAGAGGCAGGATGAATAGGGATACATTAGAATAATCAAGGCAAGTAAAGTTTCAAACACTTATGTATGGAGGTTAGAAAGCCAATATGATTTCTGAATGGGCATTTGATTCATGAGCAAGAGGTTCAGGTCTCAGCTCCAGCTCTCATTTTCTTACATGATTCCCAGTGGTCTGGCCAACCTTCCTGGGCTCCAGGTACCTCATTTACATATGAATGGTAGGGCCAGATGAGTTTTAGGAATTTACACAGGCTGGCCCTGCTGCATTTTCTTAGAGGTTCCCCCCCAAAAAAGTTTAATAAATAAACATCAGAAATAAAAACTTCTAACTAAAAATAACATATTTACTCATCGATTTAGTTCACTGTTCTGAATTCCTACCATGTGCCAGGTGCTATGTGTAATTCTGAATAGGAAGCTTACAGTTAAATAAGCAAAGCTAATGTAAAGAGAGGATTACACAGTCATTTTATCATTGCCATAAGGAAACATAAAGAAGACTGGTGAGATAAGTGAATAAGGTATTCAAATATCACAAATGCTGTGGGTCTTCAAGTGAAAAATGCAAGAGCATATCAATGCTACCTTTCCATGCATCTCCACAAAACAATAAGCATTCTACTTGGTGCATAATACACAATTAAAATGTGGTTGACATTGTCAGTGTTTCTTGAACCTGCTCCAACCACTTAATGGAAGTTTAAAATAGTTCATGATTGCCATGTGGGTCACTGGGTAAGTGGAAGCCACACAGAAGAGAGTAGACTTTGTTGCCACTATAAAATAGGGGACATTTGTAGATTTTGAAGCAGAGGAATAAAATACTTAAGTCAGTTTTTAGACAGTAGCCTGGTAGATAGTTCTGATTTATTGAGGAAAAATGAATCAACAAAAAACAATCCTTATATGTGTCAAAAATTGCTCCCTACATAAAGGAGCACACCCTTGTCATAGCTTGGGTATAATTGGTGACCTTCTGTGATTGATGCTTTTGACCAAAGAGGGCATCCATGTTTCCCCAGGAGATTTATGCCTGGCCCAAGGCAAGAAAGTAGAGTGAACGACAATGCCAGTCACCTGCCTACTTTGTGTTTGGAAGGTGTGGATGGTTGCTGTGGAGCAGATCCTGGACCACTCAGTGATGTTTCCCGTCCAATGTATGCTCTCCCGGTGTGACAACTCTACCAAACCCACAGAGCATGGTCAAGTCTGACTTACATAATAAAGTTGGTGTTTTGTGTTTTTGGGGGCAGGTAACAGAAACACGGACGGGTCCCCTGGGCTGCAGTAACTATGACAACCTAGATTCTGTCAGCTCTGTCCTGGTCCAGAGTCCTGAGAATAAGATTCAGTTGCAAGGTATGTAAGTAACAATCATTCTCCATGGGCCTCGAAGGCAACTATCCCATTTGGATGACTTTCTTCTTCATGTTATCATCAGCCCTATGTGCAGTGCTGGGCTTTTAAAATTCTCATAAAAGGCCAATTTCCTAAATTTTGAACTGACACGAGCATTCTAGACAAGATGGCGGAAATGTCAAAAGTCACTGTACTTCTTAAATTATCTGTAGCGACTGAAAATTTTTCATGATAGTATTTTACTTCCTTACGGTTCTCACTGACTCAACAAGTAGCACTTTTTTCATAGGTCTGCCTGAGCTTTGCATTTTTTCTTTTTTTAAAAAAAATATTTTTATTGATTTCAGAGAGGAAGGGAGAGGGAGAGAGAAACATCAATGATGAGAATGAATTATTGATCAACTGTCTCCTGCACGCCCAACACTGCCACACTGGGGATTGAGCCATTAACCCAGGCATGTGCCCTGACTGGGATTCAAACAATGACCTCCTGGTTCATAGCTCAACGCTCAACCTCTGAGCCATGCTGACCAGGCAGCTTTATATGTTTTCTTATACATTCTGGTAAAAGTTGTAAACATACTTATTCATGATACAACATGAATTGTTGACATTTTAAAAATAAATATATAAGGCTGTTAGGGCTGTATTTCTTCTGACAAATAGAAATGTACTTGAGAATACATTTTGATATTCATATCTTTCCCTTATAAAGATAGATTATGTGATAATGCTAGTAACTTACCATCTTTTTCTATTTGAAATAATTTAATAGAGCGCTTTTAAAAATAATAACTTTAACAAGCCCAGATTGTTTCTGAAATGCTTGTGTGTATGCATATTACTCATTCATTCAGGCAGCAAAAGGTTATGAATAAACATGCACTAGTTTGAATAAGTTCAGGAAAGTCTTGGTGTTGGCATGTTGTCTAAATCCTGCCGGCTGATCAAAGGAGTAATTCTGAGTTGTTCTTTTCTGGTCTGCCTTCTTCAATTGCATAAGTGCGAACTGTATTTACATATTCAATTTTACATCAACATGCATTTTTCTCTCAATGCTAATTCTTCATTTTTATTAAATGTACCTCATAGATAATGATTAAGGGTCAAACACTGACTTTTTTTTAAATAAAGGAAATGTAAGTGTAAAAATCCAGTTTTATAGTAAATAACAACTATGTGTTGGTCAAATTTCCCCTTACTGTTATGTTTATTTTCATCTACTGGTTAGTTTGAATTTTTAGCCTTCTTATTAAATTTTCCTGAGTAGCAATAAATGCTGAAATTGAAACTACATTCTTTAAAAAATATATATTTATTAATTTCAGAGAGAAAGGGAGAGGGAGAGAGAGATTGAGACATCAGTGATGAGAGACAATCATTGGTAGGCTGCCTCCTGCATGCTCTCCCACCGGGGCTTGCCCTAGCCAGTGTTGCTCAGTGGATAGAGCATCAGTCCTGGGACAGAAGGGTCCTGAGTTTGATTCTAGTCAAGGACATGTAGGTTGCAGGTTGGATCCCTGGCCCTCATTGGGTGCTAGTGAGAGGCAACCAATTGATGTGTCTCTCTCATATTGATGTTTCTCTCTCTTTCTATCTCTCTTCCTTCTTCCCACTGTCTCTAAAAATCAATGGAAAATATCCTCAGGGGAAAATTAACAAAGAAAAACAACAACAAAAGAAAATAATGCAAACTGTTAGAAATCAAGTGGTGCAGAGTAAACACCTGCTTCCCTTTTCAAGGGTAGACAGTCTCTACCTACAATGTAGATGATTCTGCATGAGGGCAAAATAACCAAACATTCTGATCAAATAAGTCAGAGAGCCAGTCAAGTAAGTTCAAAAAGCAAAATCAGACTTGAGGAGTTGAGCACATCTATATTTACCGGGCTTCTTGCACAGTGCATGGAGTTAGCATATGGTGCAAAGAGTTATAAATATTTGCAATTTCGTGGAGTTAGATAATTTTCCAGAGATCATGTTCAACATGCATCCATCCGTATCTCAATACACTGAGTTTTTACCTTTTGGGCTATCTATATATATAAAAGGCTAATATGCAAACTGTCTCCTCTAGAGGTCGCTCTCTATGACGTGTGCTGACCACCAGGTGGCAGCACAGAATGAAGGAAGGCCCTGAGCGGCCCTTACTGCTGGCCAGGCCAATGGACCCTATGTGCACAGAGCCTCTAGTTGTAAATATGTATTAAGGATTTTTTTTTTTTCTTTATCAAAGCAAACTTGTTTGCTGTGTTTGTTCTTTAAGGCCTGCAGGCCCTCCTTCCTGACTATCTTCAGGAGCGTTTTGTACAGGCAGCTCTGAGCTACATCGCCTGCAACTCTGAGGGAGAATTCATCTGCAAGGACAATGACTGCTGGTGTCAGTGTGGCCCCAGATTCCCAGAATGCAACTGCCCCTCCATGGACATCCAAGCCATGGAAGAGAATCTGCTTCGGATAACCGAAACCTGGAAAGCCTACAACAGCGACTTCGAGGAGTCAGGTAAGACCTGGGTTTTAACGCCAACACTGCGACTTCGCCCAAGGAATGACTGTGTTGGAAAGAGCATGTTGCCCATTGGGAAGAACTATTACATTCTTGGGAGAGATTTTACTTAGATTTTCATTCTTCTTCTTTCAAATGGACATGGGATTGCTTTTATTGATGCTTATTCGGTATTTCACCAAAGACACACGTGGTGCCGTGTGCATTTTCTGTGTGCTTTTGGCATTGGAACCTACCCTGCTTTTGAGGTCACATGTCAGTCATTCTGTTGCTTTCTTCAATGCAAGAATTGATGTGTGACATCTCTGATACCTCGCTGGATTTTTCCAGTGGTCCCTGAACTTTCTGACATCTTCCCTGGTTTTGTGAATTCACTGGGCACATGATCTTCATTCCCCAGTGACCACAGACAACAGTTTGACCAATGTTTCCACACAAGGAGGACTGCCCTCATCCCAGCCTCTTATAGAGTGTCTTGGACACACCCACCATCCACCACATCAGAGTCATAGCTTTCCTCAGCATAGTCTTCCTCCTCCATTTCCAGCCCCCATTGCTGTCTAAATCAAGATCAGCTTGGCAGTTCTGTAATAGCAAACTCCCCTAGCATCTCAGATAGAAACTCTGTTCATTTCTTGCTCAGACCACACGTCTACACAGGTGAACAGGAGTCTTTGCATTGCCCTGTTCTCACCTAGAGTCAGGCTGGAATGATTTGGGAATAGGGGCAGTAGAAAGAGAGCAGTAAACCATTGCTGGCTCTTGTGTGACTTGCCAGGAATTGATTACGATCACTTTTTGCGGCCAAGTCTAATTTCAAAGGAGACAGAGAGATGCCATTTTGCCATGTGCCTGGAAGAGAAGATGACCCAGAATGTTGGTGGACAGCCAATATGTCAGCCATTCCGAAACCGGCAACTAAAAACATCATATTCTATGTCATCTCACCATGTAATCTGAGGTGGGACTATATGGTTTACTCTTTGTATCTGGAGTTTCATAGTCCAGGAAAGGCGATGAATACTGTTTTGTTATGTGGACTTTGACACATTTAATCCACTGTAGCCATCGTTTTGTTGAAACTAAGAAGTTGAGCATCAGATAAACCAACTTTATCAGTAGCAAACCATGTGATCATTAGTAAATCATTTAATCTCTTAGAACTTCTGCTATCTTGTTTGTTATTCAGTTACCTTATTTAGCTTAGAGGAACTAGATATAAAATTGTCACTCAAAATTAACTATCCCTAGTAATATTGCATCCTCATGGGTGAAGATTATGTTTGGCCGTCGTGTGCATATATATATATCATAACTGTTTTATGGGGATTGGTAATTAGAATATAGGAGTAAGGGAAAGAATATAAGCTTTTCATAATATCAAGTCTCCAGTGATGATTCTTGAAATATCTATGTAAGTTTCAATTTACTGTGATAATCTGCTCACTGGCTCTACTGTAATTTACAGGTATTCCCAGCACAAGACAATGTTCAGCTTTCATACTAATATATCAAACCAATTTGGTTTTCACTGATATTTGCTCCCATGGTCAGTGTGTCCGCTCTAATTCATCAATGCCTGGCTGTATTCTATTCAATGTGTTATGAACATCACCTTTGCCAACACCACATTTTATCCTGTACTCCAATTAATTTCCTAACATCATCTGAAAGAAGATGACTGTAGAGTGTCAAGCAGGTGTCTTATGCAGGGATTCCTGATTTAGCTCCCAAAGGCTTTCTGCCAAACGCCATCTTCCTGCTCCTCTTTGCCTGATGTATTTCCGTTCCTACATCAGGGCCGATGTCCCAACTGCCTGTAAAGGGTTCGATGTTTTCAGAGAACAGCATATTTACTTTTTATTTATTCTTACTAATTTCAGAGAGGAAGGGAGTGGGAGAGAGAGACAGAAACATCAGTGATGAGAGGGAATCACTGATCGGCTGCCTCCTGCACGCCCCCTACTGGGAATGAAGCACACAACCTGGGCCTGTGCCCTGACCAGGAATCAAACCATGATCTCCTGGTTCATAGGTCGACGCTCAACCGCTGAGTTACACCGGCCGAGCCAGCATATTTCATGTTATCATCCCATGAAAACTAGTAAATTGTGCTATACTCAGTAGACACATTGTGCATCACAATATATGTTGATGGATTGATGAATGGGATCAAATATATGCGCTGCTCAGGCTTTGATTTAATCTGCCTCCTTCACTGCCTCTTGGAATGTCACCATAGCTGTACTTGCTCTTTCCAACAGGCACAATCAAAGGAGCAGTGCTAAGCACCAAAAACACTTTACCTGTGACGTTGTTTTGTTTTGTCTTTATTAGGGATTGTGAGGGGTTTGGGGGGTCTTTTCTTTCTATTGCTCAGATCTGAAGAGCATGAACAATAAGACGACTGATTACATATAGTGCTTCTTCCATTACTTTGAATTTATTTATTGAGAAAAGCTCTCTCTTTAGAGATGTTTGTTTTAATGCTATCAGAGTCCATTGTTATTAGAACCCATAATTTGGTCGACTATCAAGGTTAGGTGGAAACCAATCATTCATCACTCTGATTCGGTATCACCAAACTAACATAAATGGGGACTTTCTTCAGTGTTTTA
Organism: Murina feae; assembly: GCA_004026665.1. NCBI lineage: Eukaryota > Metazoa > Chordata > Mammalia > Chiroptera > Vespertilionidae > Murina > Murina feae. Next base: position 58,961 of record PVJC01004547.1, read on the forward strand.
TTTTTTTCTGTGTTTTAATGTCAGGTGTTTGTTTGTTTGTTTATGTAGACATAGACAATGGGGGAGGAAGCTTAATAGCTAATACTGTATATTCGGAGAATTTTTGCATGGGTGCATACATGACACATAGACACAGACAACACTATGGTGACACCTACAGCATGCCCAGCGCATCCGCCATGTGGCTACAGGGCCTGTCACGGAGGGTCTTGTTTAATTTTTGTTATCTTGCTAGTATGACTGAGCAGCTAGAAGTGAGGAAGAAATGGCCCTTCTGCTGGCAACCGTCAGCGCCTCGTTTCAGGAGCTGACAAAGTGTGAGCGGAAAGATCTCGAAGTTAATTGGCAGCTAAACAAATGTGTGGCGTTATGTCAGATCGTCAGGTAGCTGTGGTGTGTGAACTCCGAGCAAGTATCATCCCGGGAAGGTTGGCCAAATTTGTCGCCCTGGCTAAGCAAGATAACACACACAGAGAGGAGCAAGACAGATGTCTCCAGGCACCGCGGGAGCTCAAAGACACGTCTCTGCTCGTAAAACTAACAGGGGCTCTGGAGGCCTGTTTGTCAAGCCTCCTGCCTGGTGGGGACTCCTCTGCTCTACAGAGTGGAGAGTTGATTATTTCACTGCTGTTTCCAGGGATGGGGAGCTCTCTGAGTCACAAAAGCCCAGGAGTATGAGTTAGGGCCCTGTCATGAGAAGATGACTCTCACCCCAACGGGTTTGGCTCAGTGGATACAGCATCGGTCTGCAGACTGAAGGGTCCCGGGTTCGATTCTGATCAAGGGCATGTACCTTGGTTACAGGTTCCCTGGCCCTGGTCTTGGTGTGTGCAGGAGGCAAGCAATCAATGTGTCTCTCTGACATCAATGTTTCTCTCTGTCTCTCCTTCTCCCTTCCACTTTCTCTAAAAATCAGAGATGACTCTTGTTTATTTTGAAATTGTATTTATTCCTCACTTTTCTGCAAACGTAGCATGATGTTGCCCTGTGCTAAAATATTTGTGGCTCTAACCTTTGTCCGATATGCTGTCTTCTCCATACGCATGCAAGGCCCACTCCCTCCTCCAGGGGGCAGCCTTCAGGTATTTGCATAATTCTTTCACCTCCCTGTGTGTGTGTTAACAAATCTCATATTCCCACTCTCTTAGGTGACCCTTATTTCCAACCCATAGGCCTACCTTGTAACCCCCTTGGAATAATCTCGGTTTGTTGGTGGAATTCAGAACTAAACAGAACACAGTGTTATGAATGTGGATTCTTTAATGTTACACAAAACAATTATCTTTATTCTATTATGCAGACTAAGGAATCCATTAACTTTTTGGCAACTATGTCATATTGTTCAGATACATTGAGTTGTGATAAAAAAAATTTTTAAATAGCCCAGCTGGTGTGGCTCAGTGGTTGAGGGTTGACCCATGAACAAGGAGGTCCCGGTTCAGTTCTTGGTCAGGGCACGTGCCCGGATTGCTGGATCGATCCCTGGTGGGGAGTGTGCAGGAGTTAGCAGATCAATGATTCTCTGTCATCATCAATGTTTCTCTTCCTCTCCCTCCCTCTCTGAAATAAAATAAAATAATAAAACAAAAATAAAGAGAGCCCTGACCAGTTTGGCTCAGTGGATAGAGCGTTGGCCTGCGGACTCAAGGGTCCCAGGTTCGATTTCTGTCAAGGGCATGTACCTTGGTTGTGGATACAGCCCCTGTGGGGAGTGTGCAGGAGGCAGCTGGTCGATGTTTCTCTCTCAACCATGTTTCTAACTCTCTATCCCTCTCCCTTCCTCTCTGTAAAAAATCAATAAAATATATTTTTAAAATAATAAAAATATAAAGGGAATGCTAAAATACTCCCACAGAAGAACAATAAGACTTGATTAAAAATGTTTTTTTATAGATTTTTCACATAGTCTGCTCATAAGTCAGATCCTCTCTCTTTTTATTTTTATTTTCATACACACACACACACACACACACTTACACACTTTTCTCTCATGTAAATGCTGACCTTCACTTTGTTTTCACATTTCTGCCATGGCTGCATTGTGGGAGCTTTTTTGGAATCTGATTCCACCATGGACTAAAAATAAAGTCTTTCTTGGTATCTTATTACTCATCAGCTTTTCATTGTATATTGATTTGTTGATTTTAGCAGAAGAGGGCTGATAGTAGAACCCAGTCCGAAAGCACACTACGGTTTCCCCAAAATTGGAGAAAAATTCCATATCCACTTTAGCAATTTGGTTGGTCCCCTTCATTCTTCTGCCCAAAATACATTCCATTTTATTTCTAATTAATACCAAACTGAAATGATATCTGCATGCCCAACCATTTTAACATGTTATTTTTTTTCAAAAAAAGGTTATTATCATCTAATCTAATAAAAGAGTAATATACAAATTAACCCTCACTCCATTACACCCACCAGACACGCCCACCAGCCACGCCCGCCAGCCAATCAGGAGCAAATATGCAAATTAACTCAACTAAGATGGCGGTGACCACGGAGCTGGAGTTGCCCTGGGCAATGGAGGAAGCCAGGGCGCTGCAGGCCCTGAGCTCTACTCAAGGCTACAAAGTTTCAATTATACAAGATAAACAAACTCCAGATACCTGCGGGACTGGGACCTTGGGTTGCCAGGAGCAACCCAGGCTTTGAGTGGGGGACCAAGGCAACAAAGTTTCATTATAGAAGTTAAATAAATCCCAGATATCTGCTTCTAGCCAGGCACCCCAGTAGGGACCTGAACCCTGAAGGGGCTGTGGGCAGCCTGAAATGGCCATCAGCCCCTCACCCAGGCTGGCCAGGCACGCCAGCAGGTGGATATCTCCCAAGGGGTCCCAGACTGCAAGAGGGCACAGGCTGGGCTGAGGGAACACCCTGAGTACACACATTTGTGTGCACCGGGCTTCTAGTATAATATAATTAACAATTTTGTTTAAATGCCCTCAAGCCCAGTATGTATGATAAATCCACTTTGCAATAAATTCTGCTACTTCTGATTGGATATTCTTATTTCTGTGCAAAATGTTGACCGGTGTTTCAGTTTGAACTTTATTCCGAAATGTGCAACGGGCAGCCACAGATAAAACACCAATATGCCCTGAGTTTCTCTCCTTGATCATTTTTTTTTCTGTCCTGATACCTTCCTTTCTGTTAAAATGCATACTCACACTTGGAAATTCTCAGATGAAATACAAGGTATTTACTATCAAGAAGGTCTCCGAGGACAAAGTACATCTGCTCAATCTTTAAAACAATGCTTGAACTTCTCGGCGTTTTTTTAAATTCTGAGGCAGCTTTGATGATAACATTCTAGGACGTGAAAATCCTTCCCTGGAGGGTGGAGAACCGTAGAGGGATCTAGCTAGTTGAAGTTGTAAGAAACCGGTTTTGTTTGTTTTTTTTTGTCTTAAAGAGAAACACATTTGCCATGAGTGTCTTTAAAAAATGTTCTTTGCTCTCTTTCCATCCTAACTCTATCCCATGTTGCTTGAAAGAATCCAAGACAGATTTACAGTGAAGCAGAACATTCTGGAATACTTGTTTTCTTAAGTGAATTACCCTGCGTTGAACGGTATTGCATCCATGCCCAGCCATGAGGTCACAGTTCAATTCCCGGTCAGGCACATACATGCCTGTGTTGCAGGCTCCATCCCTGAAGGGGGCGCACAGGAGGCAGCCAATGGATGCAATTTGATTTATGTCACAGGAGAAGGCTGACCCTGCATGCCTCAGCTGGTGACATACTTAACTAATGATAGCACAGTGATATCAGAGGACAGGGCACTGTTGGTAGGCCAGTGGCATCACAGTGGCCTTCTGTTGTTAATCTCATGTTGGTGTGTTTATTTTTGAATTTATTGGCGTGACCTTGGTTAGTAAGAGTATATAGGTTTCAGGTGTATAGTTCTATAAACCGTCATCTGGAAATACTGCATTGTGTGTGCATCACCCCAAATCAAGTCTCCTTCTACTATCATTTATCCCTTCTTTACCTTCTACTTCGTACCCCCAACCCCCTTTCTCTGGGAACCACTATATTGTTGTCCGTGCCTATGAGGTTTTTTTTGTGTTTGTTTTTTTTTTGTTGTTATTTGTGTGTGGCTGTTTTTTACTTAATCCTTTTACCTTTTCACCCAGCCCTGCAGACCTCCTCCCAGATTGACTCTGAGCAGTGAGTCTGATCTCTGTGTGTCTCTATTTTGTTTGTTAGCCTAAAGGAACAGAATCTGCTCCCCCAAAGGAGCATGGCTGCAGGTGGAAGGCAGAGCTGGGGTCAGGAGTCAGTGGTAGACGGCCATTTCTTCCTTACGGGGTTCGAGTCTA
>PVJC01004548.1:0-62926 GCA_004026665.1 Murina feae
TGCTTGGCGGCTTCCCAGGTCCCTTCCGGGGATCAGGGAGCAGGAAAAGGCTGGCCTGACCATGAGGCGGGGTTTTCCCTGCTTTCTGGTGGCTGGAGGAAGATGGGCAGTAGGCAAGCTTGGGAGGCAGGCCGCACCCAGCCCTGGTCATGCTCAAAAAAGAGAACAACATGCTGGGGAGGGCAAGAGTCTGAGAGATTAACATAGAGGGGGTGCCTGCTCCAAGCCTTGATGGTGTGCCTGGGGGCAGGCCCACGGCAGGTAGACACACACAGGAGGACTGCTCCGAGCCTCAGATGCAGCTGGGGGCAGATCCCCAGTGGCGACACACACACATACACACACACACACACAGAAGGTGCCTGGCAGACTGGGGCCATCATAGGACATCCACTGAGGGGTCCCAGACTGTGAGAGGGCACAGGCCGGGCTGAGGGACTCCCTCCACCCCGAGTGCACAAATTTTTGTGCACCGGGCCCCTAGTAAAGACATAAAAGCACTATCAAACCAGTAAGAAATTTAGCTTACAATCAATTACAGTAAACCCTCGGTTTGGGGGAACTAAATTTAACAGACTTCAGATTTAATGGACAGAAGTTCTGGTCCATATGTCATATTTGAAAATTAAGACCATGTAATTCTAAAATGCTTTTAACCAAGATTTACTTATAATTACATTAACAAGTAATGTGCTTTTTTTTTTGTTATTAATTCACTGTTTTGTGTTGTTTATAAAAATCCCCATCCGAGTAAATTTTTCCATTGGTTTTTAGAAAGAGTGGAAGAGACAGAGAAAGACAGAGAAATATCGATGTGAGAAAAATACATCAATTGGTTGCCTCTTGTATGCACCCTGACCAGGCCCCTGGCCAGCATGGCCAGGGAGGAGCCTGCAACCCAACTAGAATCGAACCCGGGACTCTTGGGTCCTCAGGCCAATGCTTCATTCATTGAGACAAACTGGCTAGGGCAACTCACTGTTTTGTTTTTAAACAAATTTTAGCAAATAGGCCATATGTTGGAAAAACACTATAGTAATTTCTCTGACATAAATATTACATATCCACAACTGTAGCCTACATATGTAAATCCACGAGTCACTGCTCCTAAACAATGTTGGGCGAATGATTAGCACGTGATCACACAGCATTGCACACAGTAAGGAATCTGCTGTCTCCTGGGAAGACCTTCTGCAGCAGTTTTAACAGGTGCGGCCAATGTTCCCACGGGCTAACCATGCCCAGGTTGTGTGCATTTGTTTACTCGCAGTGACTGCTGAATGCATACCTTTACTAAACCTACTCAGTATCAACTTAAACTTACTAACATACATACGAAAACCTTTTCTGTAGAATTAAACTTTCCATGCATAATTAATTTTAATTACACAAACGTGTCTACATAAATAAAAACAGGTAAACTAATTTGTGAGTACTTTTAACATACACATTTGGGAAACCTACTTCCTCATATAACTGACTTTCAGGTTTAACAGACACCCCCTTGCTCAAATTAGTCCATTACATCGAGGTCTCACTGTACAAATCAATAAGACAACCTAATAAAAAATTGTAAGAAAATTGCCCTAACTGGTTTGGCTCAGTGGATAGAGCGTGGGCCTGAGGACGGAAGGGTCCCAGGTTCGATTCTGGTCAAGGGCATGTACTTTGGTTGCAGGCACATCCCCAGTAGGAGGCAGCTGATCAATGTTTCTCTCTCATCGATGTTTCTAACTTTCTATCCCTTTCCCTTACTCTCTGTAAAAAAATCAATAAAATTTTTTAAAAAAATTATTAAGAAATTGGAAAAGGTACTTCACAAAATCGACAATAATTATATGAAGTTATGTTTATATCAGTAAAATGGAAAATAAAATAATAATGAGATATCACTTCACCAAAATACCTAAAAATTTGCTAATTTAATTTTGGTAAGAAGGTTTTCAGCCTGAGCATTGGCTTCAAACATTTTATAAAACATTTTGGCATTAATTAAATTTGAATATAGAATCTGAAAATATCTAGCAGAAATGCATTAGTGTATATATAATTTGCACGTACAAGAATATTTATAACATCATCACCGTAGCCACAAACTAGTAACCACACAAATATCAATCTAAGTCAAATAGTAAATCACTGAAACACTACACAACAACAAAAATGTGAAACTATAACTACATGTCAAAAGATAAATGAGTCCAACAATTCGGGTTCAATAACACAAACATTGGCAATTATTTACTGAGTTATTCTATTCATGTAAAGTTTAAAATAGAAAAACTAATATACAATGTTAGAAACCACAATATTTATAATCTTTGGAGAAGAAAGAGGAATATTTGGGAGGACATGTGAGGGAGGGAATTAAAAAAAAGTTTGATATAGTTTAGAATAAAGAAAAATTCAAACAAATGTAAACATTCTTCATTGTTAATGATGGATAAATGTATAGTGCATAGTCAACATGGAATAATATCCACTCATTTAAAACACTGTGATACTGAGATAAGGCACTGACCTGCAACATAGGGAAAAAATGTAAAGTGTCCTTTTTACGTAATACCTCACCCACCTCCCCTAAAAAAGTTTAAAATCATTACTCCTTCTCAAATTACTTTGGGATAAATAAAGGTAACTTCTTTCCCTACCTCAGGTAGCTTCTGCTGATTCTCGAACTTCAGCATACCCCGCTGGGAATGTAAAATAAACTGGGAACTCTGAGAGCAAGGGAGACTGGATGAAGAGGCCACCCCAGATTCGTAGGGGCAGGTTTAACAAGCCAGGGAACTCACGAGGCTGGTCTCCAGGGCACACACCTGCAAGCCAGAATCTTAAATGTTTATTAGAGGCCTTCACGTGGGTCAGTTGTGTATTCCGTCCAGGTGGTCTCAAGAACACATAATCTCTCAAGGTTCCTGGCGTGAGAATGGTCCGTGGAACCTACATCCCAGGACAGGGGAGGAGATGAGGAATCTCTAATTGCCCGGGTCGTCTTCGAAAGGACCTCCTCTAATAGCCTCCTCTGAGCTGCGTGAGTCAGCTCAGAAATATGTTTCCTTGTTTTCAGTAAATTGTTTATGTGAGACAAACTAATGCCCTTCCTGGCCAGAAAAGTTCCGCACTCTTTATTTAACCTGAGAAAATGGTCTGTGTTGCAGCATAACTATAAGATTCTGTAACATTCTGTGATTGAAAATACTTTAAAACCTCCTTGTATTTATCTGATTGTATTTTTTTATAAATACATTTTTATTGATTTCAGAGAGCAAAGGAGAGAGAGATGAAAACATCAATGTTAAGAGAATCACTGAATGACTACTTCCTGCACACCCCCTACTAAGGATCAAGCCAGCAGCCAGGGCATTGCTCTGACCTGAAATGGATACATGACCTCCTGGTTCATAGGTTGATGCTCAGCCACTGGCTATTTATCTGATTTTATAACACTGAACGAAACACAGACCCAACAAAGGATCTGATCTCAGTGGCGCCGTGGTGGTGGATTCTTATAGAAATAAAACCTTTGTTCACAGATTGATTATCAGTATTTCCTGGTGAGGTCCCATTTCGTTTCAGTGGAGAGATCATGGAGGATTCTCTCCACTGAAATGCACTATTAAGGGGAGAAAGCAAAGTGCAGAAAACATACATAATACAATAATATTTACATCAAATAAAATTCTATAGCTAAATACATACATGCACTTTCATGTAGGTGGGTACAAATACGCAGTGAACTCTCCAGATGCTGGTTTATGCCAATGGCAGCACTGCTTGAAGACTGGGTGGAGGAGGAGGAGGGTGCAGGGTCTTTATTCAATCTGGATCCCTTCCTGGGGCTCTGTGGTTTGGTACTAGCAGTGTTCCCCCACCACCAAAGACTGCAGCTACAGCTCTCTCCTCCTTCTGGTAACCACTTTCCCCCCAATAGTTAGCCTCACCAATGGCAGAGAACCTGCTGGGATGAAAGAGCAAAGCCTGAGCCCAGAGTGATTTAGAAGGACCCCATGTGTGTAGAGCAGCAGACAAGAAGCTCCCCACATCAATTTCCCACGGTTGTGTGATCACAGCCACTTCACAACCATGATGACGGTGCTGAAGGAAAGACAAAAGTGGGCCATTGGCCTGGCCAGCATGGCTCAGTGGTTGAGTGTCGACCTATAAACCAGGAGGTCATGGTTCAATTCCCAGGCAGGGCACGTGCCCAGGTTGTGGGCTCAGTCCCCAGTGTGGGCTGTGCAGGGGGCAGCTGATCAGTGATTCTCTCACATCATTGATGTTTCTATCTCTCTCTCCCTCTCCCCTCCTCTCTAAAACAAATAAAAAATCCTATCTAATCAAGAGGGAATATGCTAATTGACCCTCACACCATCAAAAAGATGGCAGTGCCCACAGCCAATAAGGAGGGAATATGCTAATTGACTGCCACCCCCTCAAAGATGGTAGCGCCCACAGCCACAAGATGGCGGTTCCCAGTCCCCTCAGCCCCACTGGGGTGGCAGGAGTGCAGCAAGGGGCCCAGCCACTCCACATGCCTGCCTCCAGAGACCCCCAGTCTCCTCAGCCCCCCAGCCACCCAGGGCCGGCCCAAGGCACAGGTAACCAGGGCCAGCCAAGGCCTGCACTACCAGCAGTGGTAGCAGTAGAGGGGTGAAGGGGCGCTGCCCTCCCCTGATCACCAGGTTGCCTCCCTCCCCTGAGGGCTCCCAGACTGTGAGAGGGGGCAGGCTGGGCTGAGGAACACCTCCTCCAGTGCATGAATTTTCATGCACCCAGGCCTCTAGTATTTTTATAAAAAGAGTGGGCCATTGCTTGTTCTCTATGAAATGTACAGTATCTTTAATAATATGTAATAATAAAAGCATAATATGCTAAATTAGACCAGATGACCTTCGGGACGGATGAAGCCAGGGCTTCGAGGGAAGCCCAGGTCCAAGGGGCTCAAGGGAAGCCGGTGCTGGCACCCGAGGAAAGGAAGGCCTACTCTTGCACGAATTTCGTGATTTAAATGTAGAGTTTAAATAGAGGCTGAAGGTGATTTCCATGCTAAGTGAGAATCATTCAATACAGGTGAATCAAGTTTTAAAGATACTCTGTGGGTTACTGTTGTGAGAATATGGAAGAGAGGGAGGAAAGGAATTAGTATGTTTATCTTTGTAGGTAGCAATTCGCCTGTAGTTCACAAGAGCCACGCTCATGGCCTGAGTCCCTCCGAAGAGAAGGCAGGCAGGAAATGGATCGGTAAGGGAAGGCATCCATATATCTTTGAACCCTTATATTTCCATTTCCCAGGTCACAGAGCCACAGAATGAGGGCTCAGTGATAAGCAAAGGAACAAATTAAAAGACAGGGATCAATGGAACATGAGAGCTTATTCTGCCTTTTTTCCTTTTCCCATGAACGCCACCTCATACAAAGAATAGCTCTTAAAATAAGGCCTGTTATATTTCCGATTTTATGCCTTTTTTATTTGTTTAAATTGACTGCTTTTAGCATGGACATCCATCAGTGTTGGGCCATTTGTTGCCGGGTCCTCTGCATCCTGGGGAGTGAAATGGGCCAAGAGCTCCCAGAGTTGGAATTTTGCCAGAGCACCCCTATCTGTCTGGTCTCCCAGGCGCTGTAGCTATTCTGCATCACCAACAATTTTTTCCTGGTATTTCAAGTTGGTTTCAGTGCCATGTGACTCTAAATAGTGCCTCGTAGCTGCAGGCTTCCCGGTGAGGATGGATGAAATTGCCTCTGAGCCTGCCAATCAATTCAGCGATGAGGAACCGAGATGGTTCTTCGTGGGACCGCCAAGGCCTGTCTCAGAGTGCAGAGAGAGCCGAACCAGAAAACCACATTCTAAACTGTTCTCTAAAGAGCCCCGCCATGCTTTGTGTGCTCCACTGTTTAAGAACAAGCTCTAAAAAACACAACAGTTAGAGACTTTTTCATGATTTTAAAGTATAACAGGATGATCATAAACAAGTAAGGAAATAAAGGTTTGCATAAGAAAATAAACATTGCCCATAAACCTAACAGCCAGATAAGTACACTGTTTATGCATTAACATATTTATTTTGGTCTTTCCTCTACCTCCTGTTTCTCTCTGCATATATTTTAAAGCTGCGGCTCATGTCTCAGATTTAAGCTGCGACTATTTAAAGAAACCAACCTTCTTTTCTTCTCTATTTCTACCTCATACATTCATGTGTGTGTCTGTGTACGCTCTGACTTTTTAACAACTGCTGCTACAGTTGCTTCTTTATCACTCTTTCACAGCTGCCCCACACTTGCTATTATTTTACTTAAGTTTTGAAATCCTTCTCAAGATCCTTATGAAAGAATATAATTTGAAAATAAATCAACCCCATCTTCAAATACCTTCTCCCTGGTCTTCCTATTTGGTCCTAGTTCTGGCAGAATAGTTCTCAATTTTAGGTCACATAAGCCTCCAGGTACCATTCCTATCAGATCCCAGGGATCTCTGGGCCTTGTGCAGGAACTTGGGGCTGCCCATGGCACTACCCCCTCACAGTACCCACACCTTGACTAACCTTCTTATAATGTCCTTCCCTCTTTTACAATCCAAATGGCACTGTCATTCACCTTAATACTCCAAACAGACATATATGAGGCATCTAATACTCCTCCCTCACCTTCATTCTCAACATAGAACCAGATCTGTATCAAGAATCACTTTGAATTCATTTCTTCCTACCCTTTGATATCACCCTCATTCAAACTCTGCTCGTGTCTCTCTTGAATTGCAACAAAAGCCTCCTTCTTGGATGGCTTCCCTCTGGCCCAAACCTTCTCTCTTATAGCCTCCAAATAGCCTCTTTCAAAACACAACTTGGCTCCATCCTCATTGTCTCTGGAGCCTATAACTCTATCATTTAGAATCCCCAATAACTCTCTAATATCCCCCCCCCCCCCCCCCCCCGCTTTCTTCCAACCTGCTTCCCTTAGGTGCCCAAGGAGCATACAAAAGCAGCAGTTCTCAAAATATCATCACCAGGTCAGCAGCATCAATATCCCCTAAGAAAAGGTAAAAGATGAAAATGTCCAGCCCCCGCCAAGTCCTCTGGTGGCGGGACCTAGAACTTTATATGTTCACAAACCTTAAGGAATGCTACCCAAATAATACAATTGAGTGAAGTTTGTTTATATGTTTTCAGAGGAAAACCTCTCCAACATATACTATTATATGAATAAAAAAGCAAAATTAATCTATGGGGGTAAAAGGAAAGTGATGCACTCAGGACATGGAGGGAATTAATTGGAACCGGGAATTAAGGAGCATGCTTAATAAATATCATCATTATTATGCCATTCAATTTCCATTAATATTACATTTCATTTAATTCTGCAGGCCTGGCACCATCTCCACTCTCATTCTCTATCCTGTTATACCACTATTGGTTACTAATAGTTAGCCAGTTACTAATTTGCTTGCTTTCTAGTCTTTCCTCACTAATATGAAAACTCCAGGAGGGCAAGAATTTAGCCTCTTTTTGTTAATCATTCTCTTCCCATCCCTAGAAAAAATGCCTTACATACAGTGGATTCCCAATAAGTATTTATTGAATATGTGAATGAACAAATATAATATCCATCCATTCATGGCTGAAAGCTGTAAGTTAACTTAAGAACTCTTATGGCTGTGACGTGGTCCGTCCCTCTAGCTTCCCTGTAAGCCACCTCTCTGCCTGAATGTGCCTAGTGGCAGAGATCCCCCTACTCAATAAAACAGTCTAGCTGATGATTGGTAGTTCTGATTTGTAGGAAGTTCTTCCTTATCCTGAACTGACAGCTCTCTCCCAGTGCAAAATTACAGGGTCTCTGAGCTGAGAGGGCCCTCAGGTAAAGATCCCTGTGCCTGGGCACCCGGCAGTTCCTGTTCACCTGAGATGTCATGCTGGAGGCAGCATTTAATTCAGATGAGAAGTGACACCCACGTTCTGATGCCTCAGCTGCCTGCAAAGGGCTAGTGACAACTTCTATTACACAGAAGGATGAGCCAGGTGTCCTAGAAAAACTCCCACAACCCCATCTATCTAATTAGATTATCTCTGCAGAGTGAGCTGGGTCCCTTCCTCTGTGTCAAGTCCTAAATTCTGCTTTAAAAGTGTGCTGTTTCAATACTGCAGTCCTTAAGAAAGAGGTGAAGTTGGGGACCAATGGAACAGCACGAGCTGAGTGACAGGAAGGACAACGAGAAGGGGATGTGGGAACGGGGGAAAAATAATATTGAAATGCACCCACTTTCATATTTAGTGAAAGATATTTGTTTTAAGGTATTGATATATGGGAATTGTTCAACCTCATTAAGTTCACAGTTTTGAGATTTGGGAGAAAAAAATTCTCTTCATCCCATCTTGGGTTCTGTAGAATGCTCAGATGTTTGACTTCAGAAAACCTTTAAATGAAACTGTTATTATTAACTTTCGTCACCCTTGCCTTCTTTCTCTTCCTGGTTCTAGGAGTCAGAGGCCAGGGATTGGAAATGTACGTCCCCTATGTCCTTGAGACCTGCATTAGAGAAAGAACTACAGGGCTATTGATAACAAGTAAGGGCGGCTGAGGAGCTTTGAGACAATTAAGGGAAAGGCTGGGCTTATTTCAAAGTCTTTTTCACGGATGATACAACGCTGACATTAAAATTGTATTTCATCAACAATTCATCTGAGTCAAATGCTCACACCTGAATTTGTGTGTTTATGTATATGTGAGTTGTGACAGCTACAATGCAGGAGAACGACCCAACTTTGAATTCAGAAGAGAAACAATCCTCCCATGTTGAGCATTATGTTTCACATAAAGAGAAATGGAATACACTAACGTCACTATATTTTGAACTGAAGTTAAGACATAGGATGTGACAATGAGACATCATTTCTGAAATGGAGAAAAGTCTCAGAAAATGTGGGTCTTCTATGAATGCCTTCTGCACACAGAAGTCTATGATATGGCCCTCAGTAAACACAAAGCGTTTATCTATGACCCGTCTGTCACTTCCAACAAGCAAATGTTTTCTTTAGTCATATGCAAGGCTGCGGGGGGGGGGGGGGGGTACAGACTTAAATCAAATAGGAACTTGCAGTATGTTAGAGGAGAAATGATGTTTTCTAGGTCACCATGGGATGTGGTCTACAGCAATGAAGTCATTGTGAGCCACCTGGAGCATCCCAAGGGGAGAGGTTAAATATTACCATTAACTGATAGCTGAGGATCCATGTGAATGTATAGAATCAATTTAATGTCAGTAATTGAAGAGGGGAAAAATGGAAGGTGCCCTGAGGGATGTGTGAGTTACATGGGAAGAGGAAGCATTTCTATGCACTTGGGTGTTAGAGGATTAAGCGTGGTGTTTGAGGATGGGATAGGATATTAGAGGAACCTAGAGCTAAAGGGACAGGAGAGGCTTAACTGCAAAGGCCTCTTAATTGTCAGTTTGAGGCATCAAGTCTAGATATAGGAGTTGCTGTAGGAGGCACTTAGGGGCTTTGGAGCAAGAGGGTATAGGAAAATCCTTGTTATTAGGAAGATCACTGTTCATGGTATTTACAGTTTCCAGTTTCTCATTCTATTTCTTCCAGGGGACGTAGGGGCCTCTTGGAAGAGGTGGCATTGGGATATTGTGATAGAGAGAAGAGAAGATGAAGATGAGGCTGAGAGGGGCAGAGACAAGTAGAGCACGAAATATCTAGTCTTTCTAATGATTAGGGATTTGAGCATCTTTTTCTATGTCTATTGGCCATCTGTCTGTCCTCTTTGGAGAAGTGTCTGTTCAGGTCCTATCCATTTTGTAATTGTGTTGTTTGTGTACTTGGTGTTGAATTGTATAAGCTCTTTATAAATGTTGGATATTAACCCCTTATCAGATATATCATTGGGGAATAGCTTCTTCCATTCAGTAGGTTGCCTTTCATTTTGTTGATGGGTTCCTTTGCTATGCAAAATGTTTTTGTTTGAGATAGTCCCATTTGTTTCTTTTTTCTTTTGTTTCCCTTGTCTGAGGAGATATATTAAGAAAAAATACATTGCTAAGGGAAAAGACTGAGGTCTTACTGCCTATGTTTTCTTCTAGGGGTTTTAAGTCTTACATTTAAGTAACAGATATCTAGTCTCCATCCTCTTCCATAGTTTTTCTGTCAAGCCTGGTCTGATCCCATAACATTCGTGCTGGGGCTAAAAGAAGATTGAAATGGAAACAATTACACATTAGACAAAAGCAATCTGTAGAGTCTCAGCCCTCAGCCTACTCAGGAGCCTTTGCTCCAGTTCCAAGCAAGAACCCCTTACCTCACCCCTTCCTTAAGTTCTTTTGATAGGGGATAAAAGAATGTTTTAGAATACAAATAAACCCTACCTTGGAATTCTGGTGGAATTTTATCTTTAATTTAGTTCACATTAAGCCATCACTTTAATCCCACACACAGGAGTGGCTAATTACTATGGTCCTGTGTTAGGTCACTGGCCCTTTCAAAGACTGTGGAAGTAGACACTTTCTTGACAAGGAAACAAAGAGGTAGGAAAGGGTGATTGGAAAAGAAAGAAAAAAAAGTAGAATATATTGCCCAGTCAGCATGGCCCAGTAATTGAGTGTTGACCTATGAACCAGGAGGTCACAGTTTGATTCTAGGTAGGGCCACATGCCTAGGTTGCGGGTTCAATCCCAGTGTGAGGGGTGCAGGAGGCAGCCAATCAACGATTCTCTCTCATCATTGATGTGTCTATCTCTCTCTCCCTTCCTCTCAGAAATCAATAAATATATTTCTACAAAGCAGAACACAAAGTCAGAGGGCAGATAACTTTTCCACTCAGACTAGCATCAATCCTCTATTTCCATTTTTGGAAAATAAGACGCCTCAAAACTTAAAGAAGCTATAATAGGCCACAACACAAGGTCTTCTCTCTTCAGTTTTATCAGTATAAAATGTCAAGTTTATCTTCTTGCAATTATGCGTAGCAAGTCATTAATGAGGAGATATCACACACCTACTCCAGCTGTACTAATGGATTATCCTTTCTTATTGATGCCGTGTCATCTAGGCATATTATCTTTCATTTTTATTCATGGACAAAAATTAAGCATTCATCCTTTCTTGGAATTGAAATTCCTTTTAACATGAGAAATGTATTGTTTAAAGGAAACACTTTTTATGGTTAATAGAAAGTGAAAGATATGTGGAAGGAGCACAATATGAGAATAGAATGTGTGTATTGAAACTTCTTCTCCGACCTTGTGCATCATATTATCAAAGTCCTGTTGACATTTCTGTCTTGGAATCTTCACACATAGAGTGGTGGCCTCAGTCTCACATGACTCACGTCACTGTGGCAAGAGAGTTCATGGAAAAAATTTTCATGGTCACCTAGTAAAGAAGGTCAGGTATCTCTGACCCTCTGTACACACTAACGAGGCTCTTTAAACTATGTATAAAATAAAAAAGAAGGCAAAGATGCCTAGAATCTCACAAGTTAAATACCCCATGTGGATACATTTTCTAATGAAAATTTGCCATGGTCAAGTTTGGAAAATTCAAATAATATAGAAAAATAAAAGTAGTATTATGGCTAGGTTGCTCAGGCAGTTGGAGCATCATCCTGTACACCAAAAAGCTGGGGTTTTTTTTATTCCAGGTCAGGACACATACAGGAGGCAACTGAGAGATGTTTCTCTCACACATCAATGTTTCTCTCTCAAAAAAAAAAAAATTAGTGAAACAGTGACTTTCCAGCATCTCAACTCCCTTAGTCCAAAGAAACCAAGCTCATATAATACCTTCAAGACTATTTTTTGTGTGTGTATCAGTTTATACCTGTTTATGAATATATAGATAATTGTTCAAATTTACACAACAGATAATAGTGTACATGTTTAATGATCTTTGTTTATTGCACTTAATAACATATATTATAGATCTTTCCATAACAGCATATACATGTATCTCTTCTTTATATATCTTAAAAGTTATTAAATAGTCTATTATAATATTTACTTAGATTCTAAAAGATACCACTTATTTTCTGTTGTTTTAGATTCTAAAAGATACCACTTATGTTCTGTTGTTTGTTATATCACAAACAAAACTGTGGTGAACATTCTAGTTCTAATAACTTGGCCAACTTTTCTAGGTTCAAATCAAGAGATTGGAATACTGTATTTTCCGGTGTATAAGATGACTTTTTAACCCAGGAAAATCTTCTCAAAAGTCAGGACAGAACTGCTGAAATGGTAGAAATGGTAGAGAGAGAAAGTAGAGGAGGTCACTTCTCTCAGTAGCCTTCTCATTATTTGAGAAGATTTTTGATATTTTCCTTGGTTAAAAAGTCATCTTATATGCCAGAAAATACTACTAAATTCATGCCCTCAGCTTTTTTATTTTCCTCTAAGGAGAAGTAACATACAATACATCTTTCCAGTACCAGCATGATCATATATAAAATTTTATTTTCATGTAAATGTCTTTAATTAGGAGTTTATTTAAGCCTGTTTTCATTTATTCTTTATTTACTTAGTGGTAAGTCATTTAAGATGCTTTTTCATTTATTTATTTTTTAAATATGTTTTTACTGATTTCCAAGAGAGAGAGAGCAAGGGAGAAGGAGAGGAGAGAGGGACAGAAAAACACTGACCAGCTGCCTCCTTCATCTCCCTAGAGGAGATTGAGTCTGACCTGGAATCAACTGAAGACCTGTAGGTGCATGGGATGATCCTCAACCATCTGAGCAAAACCAGGCAGGTCTCATTTTCATTTATTAATTGTATTAGATTTTTGTAGTATTTTTATAGTCTTAATAAAATACATTACAGCTATTTATCCTTTAGTTTCTTATTTGTTTTAATTTTGTGATATTTTTAACATGAGTTGAAAGTTTTTATGTGCTTACTTTTACTATAATTTTAATTTTCATCTTATTAATTCTGAGTCCTATGATAGACTATCTTGTCTACTTTAAGATAATATGTAAATTCAGTCATGCTTAATTTTAATACTTTTTCAGTTTATTTTTTAGGTTAAAATGTGATCAAACTGGAAGTTATCTTTTATAATAAAAGCCCACCAACTGAATGGCGGAACAACCAGAAAGACCGGCTGACCAGTCACTATGACATACACTGATCACCAGGGGGTAGACGCTCAACACAGCTGCTTCCCCCTGGTGGTCAGTATGCTCCCACAGTGGGAGCACCACTAGGCTGACCAGGATGAGCAGCACTCCACAGTGGGCAATCCCTGCAGGCCATGCCCCCCACCAGTGCACAAATCCCGTGCACCAGGCCTCTAGTTTTGGTGTAAGAAACCAGGTAGAACTTCTAACTTTAAGATATAGTACTGAAACAATCAGAAAATTCAGAAGAACTTCTAGGGAAAAAATTAATAATGATAATTTTTAGGCAAGTACAATGGTTTTCTATTTATATAAATCAGTGGGCATGCATGTGTAAGTATGTCTGTGTATTTACTTCAGCGGAATTTTAAAGTTTTCTTCATTTAAATCCTTTCTGTTCATTGTATACAGAAGCATTATTTATATACCTGACTGCTAAATCCATAACTTGTGTTTATTTTCTCTACCTGCTTATTGCTCACAACTTAGGAATTTTTTAACAAAATGCTTTCTTTAGCATTTATGTGGACAATATATTCTTTTCTCTTATGACACATTAATATGATGAACTATATTTAGTTGTATCTTCACCAGAATAGAGTTGCAGGTAATAGAAACCAATGTCATGATTTTAAAAAAGCATTAAAATCAGGAGTCCGGTCTAGGTTGGCCTCCAGACGCTCCCAGAACAATTGTGCAGAACTGACCCTACAAAGCAGCTGCTACCCTGGACATCCCAGGGAGCTGGAGAATCAGGACATCTCTGAGCCTGTTGGCGGCTTCCAGGTTACACTCGGGAAGCTCCTGAGGAGGTTGTGAACATGCACTGCACTCCCGGTGACTTGAGGAAATCACCATTTAAGCTGAAGTCTGAATAAGAGACCACCCCCTTCATAACTGTTGGTCTTACCAGCTAACATCAAAAGTGTTAGTCATACTGTGTCTCTGCCATGGGGAACGTGTAATGTGCACACGTATACACATCGGCTGCTCAGCCTCTTCAGTGTAGACAAGATCACTCGGAGGAAGCTGGCATGCAACTTGAATGAAAAACCTATCATATTTGCTGTTATTCTAACAGTGAGCCACACTTGCGTATTTGGATCATGGTGTATTGCATTTGTAAAATACACTGAATTATATTTTTATATGTACGGTAATTGTATAAAATATTAACATCCATAAAGTTGCTCTATACCTTCCCATAATTGTTGTTCTCTTTGTAAATTTTTAAGTATAGTTACAATCATTGTGACAGTCACCCCTAATACGGATGCCTTAAAGACTCCTCCCACTCTTATACATCAATGTCAGTTTCTTTTTTATGGTTCACTTACTTTTGCTGCTATGATATTACAGGCACTAGTCTATCTTTTTATATTTTACCTTTTTGAGTCACATTGTTTTAGATATATTTCTTACATGTAATACATATTGGGCATTGCTTTTTAATGCAATCTGAGCCTACAGTACTTTCAGTAGATTAAAATTTATATCATTTTTCTATTGAACTAACAGAATTGGTCTCTCTAAATGTCTTCTTACATAACTTTCTTCTTAATGTTTTCTGTCTTTTTTCTCTGTGGATGTGCACTCTTTAGGACATATGGGATATGTGGATATGTATGTGATTTCCTTCTTATGTTTCAGAAGACCTAGTCTCCTGATGATTTTTCAGTGATTAATTTTACTTTTATAGGTACACTTAACTCTCTAATGCATCTTTGTACACATATAAGTCCAGGTTAAAAAAAAGAACTTTACATCTCCTATCATGTCCCCTATTTTTTCTCCCTTTTTGTATTTATTATTGTTACTGTTATTAGTATATTCTTATTATTACTTCTTCTATCGATGTACCCTATACCTTAGTCTTTTCCATTCTAGGTGTATCTAAATTAAGCTGAAGCTATTAGCTGACTATTTAAAAATATGTAAGGAGCCCTAACTGGTTTGGCTCAGTGAATAGAGCGTCGACCTGTGGACTCAAGGGTCCCAGGTTTGATTCCAGTCAAAGGCGTGTACCTTGGTTGCAGGCACATACCCAGTGGGGAATGTGCAGGAGGCAGCTGATCAATGTTTCTCTCTCATTGATGTTTCTAACTCTCTATCCCTCTCCCTTCCTCCCTGTAAAAAACCAATAAAATATATTTTAAAAATAAATAAATAAAAATAAAAATATGTAAGGAAATTCGCACATTCTTTCTCGCTTCCTTTATCACCCACACACAAGTTTTATCTTTGCCACATTTACTTTTATGTTGTCAGAGTTCCTGATATTTACTTAACTGCAAGCATATTCCCAGAAGAAGTTTAGACTTTGTTCTATTTTTAAATGAATTCACTGCTTACCATCATTAGGAGTCCTGTGTCTGAGCTTTCGCCTTTCATATCTGGTTTTGTTGTCAAGTTTTTTTTTGTGTTGTTGTTTTTTTTCACAAAGTATCTCATGTGCCTTTCCCCCCCAAAAAAAAAAAGTAAATAGCCAAAACATGTGTTTAGCAATACACAAAAAAATTCACATGTTCATCAAACACAAAAAAAGATGCTTCATATTACTAATAATCAAAAGACTATCAAATAGCACTGTAATAACATTATCTTATTTTCTATTGTGACAGTTTCCTAGTTGCCTACTTGAGTATCTATTCTCCTCTTCATCTATACCAGGATAGTCTTGCTTTTTAGTTGAGCATATTGCCGTTGAGGAAAAAAACCCTGCAATTCCCAACATCACTTGCGACTGAATACGTTCATGTGGTGTTCTGCCCAATGAGATGGAATTGGAAGCTTAATATGGAATGTCTGGGGGTGCTTCTGCAAGAAGGTCAAATCTCCTAGAAGGGTCCCCTTGCTGTCCCTGTGTTTTCCCTCCTTCTTCCAATTTGCAATGCTGAGGTTATGGCTAGAGCAAACTTTCCTGTACTACAATTTACCTGGAAGTAGGAGAGCCATGTGCTGGGATTGTGAAAGTGAACATTAGGAGTTGGAGACCATTAACATATGGTGGACTATTTCTAAAATTTTCATACTAGATTTTATACAATTTTATATTGCTTGAAGCAATAGAATTTGGGCATTTCTGTTACGTGCAACTGGATATATTTGACTGACAGGCTAATTATGTTGAAAAAGATGTTTTAAATGTGTTGCCAAGAGTGCTGGAAAATAGGCAAACTCCTACATGATGAGTAAGAGTCAGTGAGAAATGTTGTACTCGTATGGAAATCCCACAGATGCAATGAATTCACTGCCTGGAAAATGCCGTGGGAAGTTCTGTTACTCCCATACAGTTAAATACTCTGAGGATCCCAGGTGTCTGGCTTTAGGTGTAAGTTTTCTGAGCAGAATGGGGATGCCTCCCCACAAATAGGAAATGGCCCACAGCATCCCTCTGTCTTTGGTTTCCTCACTCGGAATACTAGCATACACCCTGCATACTAGAGTGGATGCTGGCTGGACGCTGGTTAACAACGGTCTTGTATGAGTTAAGAATGGCTGGCTAGTCAATAAGAGATGCCAAATTAGTTCAAAATCACTTCACGGATATGAGTAATATCTCTTCACAACATCCAGCAACTGTTTGTGAGTGGCTACCATGCGTCACAGTAATTCTACAAGCTTGGGAAATGTATGAGGGAGGAGATAGAGCCCTGATTAGCGAGAAGAGAACTTCTGACTCCTCTGAGCTGCACTTCTCTTTTGATGTGCTAGATGTTTTCTAGGCATGGACTCATTTCAATTTACTAAACGTGCTGTGAGTGGACTAGTGTTTGCTTTGTCTTCATTTGTGAACTTCCTTTCAAGGAGTTAAATCTTAAATATCAGAATGAGTCCCTGCAAGCAGTCAAGATGAGTGACATAATCACAGCACCAGACACCGGGAAAAGGTCCCAAAGTGATGGATTTGTCCCCCCACTGTCCTTCTCCTCCAATGCCCTCCACCCTAGTCTCTGTCTTCCAGGTCGCATTGCAGTGGCTCTGCCTGCACAGCTTCTTCTGGTCTCTGACACCAGAGGAACAGAGGGTCTC
Source organism: Murina feae (assembly GCA_004026665.1). Taxonomy (NCBI): domain Eukaryota; kingdom Metazoa; phylum Chordata; class Mammalia; order Chiroptera; family Vespertilionidae; genus Murina; species Murina feae. The sequence continues at coordinate 17,143 of PVJC01004548.1, forward strand.
CTTTTGAAGCCTCATACTGACCAGTTTGTATGTCTCGTGTCCTGTAGTTTATTCAATTATGGCTACTTGTACGTTTGAGTCTCTCTCTGAGAGTTAATACATTCCCTGAAAGAGCTCTGGATCCCACCTCAGAAACCTGACTTTGCATCTTTCATAAAGAACATGTTCGGCTCAGCTGGCTTGGCTCAGTGGTTGACCATTAACTATGAACCAGGAGGTCACAGTTCGATTTCTGGTCAGGGCCTTATGCCTGAGTTTTGGGCTTGATCCCTAGTGTGGAGCATGCAGCAGGCAGCCAATCAATGATTCTCTCTCATCATTGATGTTGCTCTCTCTCCCTTCCTCTCTGAAATCAAGAAAAAAATATATATTTTTAAAAAGAATGCGTTCAAATAATAAGTGATGAAATGAATGGAATCTTTTCCACATCAGATTATTTATCAATTTTACTCATGCCACTAAAATTTGATAATAAAGACCATAGCATCTTTCCAAGAAGTATACTTTCCAGTGAGAGGAGATTATACTGCATGAATTTTAACAATTAGCAGCTTTTTTCCAGTTTACAATGTTAATTGGGTTTTTTGATGGCGACAGTAAATGAAACAGCATCAAATCCTACGTGTTTAGTTATATCGCACTTGTTATTTCCAGTGCGAATGCAAGCTAAATGTCAGCAACACATTTTTTAGAGGCTGCAATTATTTTTCTCACCCAATAGCACATCACAGGTTTACAAATCGGGATGGCATCACGTTCCTCTTTCTCAGAGGTGTGTTTTGCATGTATATCATAGAATCTGATAGAATGTCAAAATGTTACAAGAGATTAACATAGTTAGAGCAATTGTGATCCAGTCTCTTTCACTGCTTTACATTTGTTAGGGAGCAAAAACAATTGGGAGATAGTAAGAAAACATATTATTCTGTTCAAAGCCCAATATTGGCCTACGCTATGGAACCATTTGGGGACTATTTTAGTAATTCAGCAGAACATACCCACTGCTTGAATTTCACAGTGTAGCACAGGACACCTCCCTTCTTTATCATTTTTCAGTGTGAATTCCTACAAAGAATCTGCATAGCAAGTGCTAAGGCAGATTAATCCCATTATATTAAAAAGTTCGGTTGTTAAGAAAGCCTGCCCCACACCCAGCAGCAGACACAGCAGTCAGTAGCAATGTCAGCTGCCAATCCTTCTACACAATATGGTGGGGACACAGCAATATGGTCTGCCACAATAGAACAGTCACAAAGAACCCACACACCCGGGACACAAATACAGCTATTTTTTTCTTATTCTTCATGTATTGTTATTCTTTCTCGAATTTTCTTTTTCTTTGTTTCATCTGTCTTCCAATTCTCAACCTAACTTTTCTCTTTTTTATTTCCCTCCTCCTACTCTAAGTCTGTCCGCAATTATAAACCCCATTATTAATCTTTCCTTTTATCTATCTTTTCATTAAAGTTCTCTTCCAGCCAATGAGAGGTTCCTGGTCTAACCGAAATCACTTGAACAAGCTCACACATGGGGAGAAGTGCCATTCCTGAGGCCTGCAAACGGGTCGCTGCCTGAGGGCATGGGCTGGGCAGTCTTATCTGATTATTTCTTTATTTCCAAAGCAGACTGCTAAGAACCATAGTAGGAAGATCTTGTAAGAGCTAGGGAAGCCAGTGAATATTGTTAAACACTCTGGTAGCATGATCAAGTTTATATTTAGAAGTTTTAATACATTAGCGATATCCAAATAAATTAGGGGTGTTACAATGACAAGCAGGAAGATATAGGCACACTATTTAAAATACTTTTACATTAAAGAGAATAGTCAAGTTTCTAAGCTGAGGCAATAGTGGTCAGGATGAGTAGGTAGGAGGCTTGACTTGGTATTTGTTGGTTTTAGTGAGTGGGAATAACCCTGATCTGTTTGGCTGGGTGAATAGAGTGTCAGCCTGCAGACTGAGGGGTCCCAGGTTTGATTCTGGTCAGGGGCATGTACCTTGGTTGCGGACACATCCCCAGTAGGAGGTGTGCAGGAGGCAGCTGATCGGTTTCTCTCTCATCCGTGTTTCTAACTCTCTATCTCTCTCCCTTCCTCTCTGTAAAAAAAATCAATAAAATATATATTGTAAAAAAAATGAGTGGGAATAAAAGAGAGTACTAGGACTCACGGAGGTGACTGTGAGCATTAAATCACTGGAAAAGCAGAGCGAGGAGATTTTTCGTTTCCCCTGGGATCAGTGATGAAAAAGAATCCCAGGCCATACTTCCCCAACCAAGCATACACTATGTGCAAGCCCTATAAACAGGAAGTAGACAAGACCAATGAGACCACATCTAAAACAAGGAAGAGCCATGTTGACTCTGCAGGCGCAAAAATAAGCGAACATCCCCCTAGGGGAGTGGCTACTCTTCACCAATGTCAACTTTAACTTCCTTTTAATCATCCTGCTTCTCAGGTAAAAATGTCCCCGCAATCCAACCTCTCACTTGCTTTCTGAGAGCACACCGTTCGGAAGTGTTTCCCACGGTGCCTCCAGTGTGCATTCTCCCAAGCCACAGCAAACCAGATACATCTCATGGTGTGTGGCTACACGTATATTCCCGTGGCCTGGTCTTTGTCTGCTAGACATCAATAAAAACATCTAGTTGAAGATCCTTGATAAGCTGCAGGATCTATGGGAAGGAACACATCAGAGAGGGCTTGATATATAGGTGATCTTTGACACTAGAGAATCTAACGAGATCTCCCACAGAGAGAAGGTAGAGAGAAGGGGCCTGACAGGACCCTATGAGTCCCACATATTTCAGGAATCGGCAGAAGAGAGGTGAATAAAAAGAATTGTAAAAGCTTCTCAACGTCAGCTATACAGGAAAAGAGAATGTTCTGAGAAAGAAGGAGTCCTTCAGAAAATGTCAAATGATACAGAAACAGCTGAGAGGAGTAAGAACTGAAATGGACCCCCTCAATAAGCCAATTGGGAGAGCAGGGCAGCCGCCAGGAGCAGTCCTTTTCTCGGGACAGTTGCAAAGTCTAGTAGCAAAGGCAAGTGCGGGAAACAAAGGACAAAGCAATGATAATTATAAAAATAACATTTTAGTCATAGTAACAGTTAACATGTGGGAAGTACTTACTGTGCCTCGGCACTCTTGAAAGAGCTGCACATGTTTTACCTTGTTTAGATTTTGCACAATGAGCAGGGACTATATTCACCTCCACTTTAGTAAGAAGGAAACACAGAGTGGTAAAGTCACTTGTCCAAGGCTGCAAAGCCAGTAAGTCGAAGAGCTGACATCTGCTCTCCCACAGCAATGAGGGCTGTGACAGCGAGATCATGGAGGGGTTTTCAGAATGCATGCGAGGGACATATCCAGACTGGCACTCACATAAGTGAAAGGCACACAGTCAGAGAAGCACTGAGATGCCCCCCTATTATTCCTTTACAAATTAAAAAGGCCATGATGTCTTGTAATACTAAAAAAAAAAAAAAAAAAAAAAAAAAATCTGCCCTATAATGAAGAAGTTGGCTTGGTTGACTTTCCTTGTGTAAATGACAGGTCAAAACCTTTCCATTCTAGCTAATAGATGCAGATTCAGCAGACCCAAGGATTTCTGGTGGCTAATGATGAGGTGCCGGACTCTGCTAGCCGGAGTCACTGCCTGGAGGTTTTAACTGCCAGGCCATCGCTTAATAACTGGGACAGCAGGGGCATTTCAGTTATTTTTAACCTGAACATCTTGACTCATTTTAAAGCTTTTTAATCAGAAGTTTCCCTAAGTGGTATAGCATTCTGAAAAACGCAAGCAGAAGGGCAGGAATTGGGGTGGGCTAGGCCATCAATGGACAGTCTGTTTCCAGCAGGAAAGTAAACTGACCCACGTGAACACAATAAACAACCGGAACGTGCAGGTTCCAAAGAGTCACAAGGTAAGTGCCAGCCAAGAGCTGTTTCGCGTTCCCATCATTTTTGCAGGTTTAACGAGAGGGGGAAAGACAAGGACGTTGCAAAGGTTTGCAGGTGGATGTCAAGACTGACAGTGTGGGCTGGTTTCTCTGAGTCTGTCCAGGTGGATTATTTTACGTCTTCTGCTGCTCTTGGACGGGAAGACGTGGGAATGCGTGTTTCTGGCTTTCCGAGCTTTCACCTCCAATCACACTGAATAACAAACACGCATTTTTTCCAAACACAAACAACATTCTTTTCCACCCGGGAGGATATGGTCTAGAAAGGGACACATATAAAACAATGACAGTCAAAGAAAAGGCTTCATTTGTTCACTCACTAGTTCAATTGCACACTTACTGAATGTCTGCATTGTACAGGGCACTGGAACATGGAGATCAATGAACCCCAGCCCTGTCCCCAGGAAGCACATGGTCAGATGGGGAAGAATAATGTACAAGCAGATGACTGCAAGGCAGGGTGGAAGGTAGAGGGCACAGGGAATAGGAGAGCACAGAGCAGAGGTAACGAACCCAGCTTCGCGGGATAGGTTGCTTCCCAGAGGAAGGAAGCTTTGATTTATAGTTCCAATCAGGGATAGTTGGCTGAAGAAAGGGATAAAGTATCCCAGAAAGAGAAGTCAGCATGCAGAAAGGCACTGTCAGTGAACGGCCAGTAGCCGGGTAGAATACAAGGATGATGCCTCGGTATCATTCAGTTCCCCCTCCGTGGCTTCCATGTATCTAGTCTGCTGCTGCTGCTTCTGGAAAGTCTCATTGACTCACTTTCCCCAGAGCGAGCATTTCTCAAGGGTGTCTTTTCCACAACTGTGTGTGTGTGTGTGTGTGTGTGTGTGTAACTAAAACACTGACCTTAAGAAAGAAGAAATAAAAACAAAAACAGAGAGTAATATTTATCGGGCACCTAATATGGACTGTGATCCTGGAAGTTTATGTAATTATCCAATACTCTTACTTCATTCATTAATTCACTCATGTGCTAAACTTAGCGCTGTCTGGATACATGCAAAAATGGGCATATGTAAAAAACAGTTAGCTTAGTGTAATGCATATAGAAATATGTTAACACTATAACAATTATTCAAAGGAATGAGGGCAGGTTACGAAGAGGAGATATTTAAGCTAGATTTCATAGATGGATAGAAAATAACCAGGACTGGAGGTATATAGAAATGCCACGTAGAGAGGATTTTTAGTCATAGGGATAGGCACATACAAAGCCATCAGTTCACCTGATAAGGTTAATCAAATTAACAGAAATAGAGAAAAAATTAGAGTTGAAAGCAATAGCTGGATTTGAAAAAGCTTGCATATCGTAAAAAGCCAACTTGCACTGTACTGTAAGCTTTAGAGTTACAGTGAGGGACTAGGACATGCATCATGTTGGGAAGAATCCAACCTTGGATGGGTGAGAAACGAATTAGAAAGGAGTGTGAGGCCAGAGGAAGGGGAACCTACTAGAAGGTCATTCCAGTTTGCCAAGATATGGTGAGTGCCTGGTTTAAGGTAATGGTATAAGCAATGCGCAAAACCCCCACTGAAAAGATATTTGGCAGATAGAACTGGAAATTCGATGTGAGGGATGGAACATAGGGTGGAGTCAAGGATGACTTCCGGGTGTTGGGCTCCAGAGACAAAGGGAAGCTGTATAGTATAATCACTTCTCAGACCTCCCTCCTCTCCCCACCCCCACCACTCCTTTCTCTTTCCCCACAAGAACAGTGACATGCAGAGAAGTTCATTAATTTACCTAAATCATGTAATTATTCAGTGACCAATTTGGGATTCAAACTTGACAAAAATCAAGCTCCTTCCCAGGCGTTTGGTAGGATGGGTATTCTAGCGTTACGGGGTAGACACAGAGTGAGAGAAGAAATGTCAAACTATAACCTCATCAGACCATCTGAAGGATATAGGGCTGAATGAAAATCATAAAAGATGGGATGGGAAGTGAAAAAGCATCTGGAGATGACTCATTAGTTTCATTACCTATGTTTATAGCTTGGATCCCTCTGAATCATCCACCAGTGGTCTAACAAATCTTTTCTGTTTTGACCCTCCTTATCCTTAAGTCTCTCGTCACAGCATTAATCCATGTTACCTTGAATTTAAAATATAATTAGAAATAACTCACACTAATAACTTCCTTGAATGCATTAAATAATGAAAGTGGTATCATCTTTTCCCTGCTCTGTGGACCGTCCACCCTCCCCTAATCTTCCTCCCCTTCTCATGTCCAGAAAGTTTTAACCCATCCAAAGAAGCCCTGATGCTCAGCTAAATGTCATTTGAGAATTCCTTCTATCAAAATTAGAAAATGAGATAAGGGGAAACTATAAGTTATCAGTGAAGACCCTTTGAGGCTCACACATATTTCTAGGTAACAAAATGAAGTCATTAATCCATGAGGACTTCATCCATTTATCTCTCTCTTCTGTTCTCGTTTCATAAACACAAATTTTCGGTTACACTCCCAACACATTTGTTGGAAGAAGGAGGTGAGCAATGAATTAAACGAACACCCACTCGATAATTCCTGACCTTTCCTTTAGCATGACAGTTTTATCAGTCAAGCAGAGAGATAATATGATGAGGATAAAAAGCTAATATTCTCTCCTGGTGAAAAAGAATCAATGACACTTTCACCCACAGCTTTATTGAAAAATAGATGATAATGGCTCAAGCACTTCTACCAGAGTGAGCTGCTTGAAGCTACATTTAGCAACTTCTTAGAAGATGAAATATAACCGACACTGGAGGGAGGCCCACAAAAGTGGTATGGGAATGTTTCTTACAATGAACGCAATAGACCCACTCCCCACAGCCTAAGGAGGAGCAATGAAGTGCCATTTATGGAAAGGGAGAATGAAAGCCGTAAATTGCTTGAGCTCAGTGCGTTTCACAGAGCGAGCACTCTTGTTTGGTGATCCTAACAGTTTTAGCCTTTGGGGAAACTGGCTCCAACTTCTGGACTACACCTATTAAACAAGGGACAGATGAGAGATGCAGTCACTTATAAAACTTTTATTGTTGATAATAACTGGAGCTTTTAGAGTGTCTGTGCATTAGAGTAGGATATTCTGGACCCTGCAGGAGAGATTCAAGACTATTTTTCCCATGAGATGCTTAATTCATTTGCTTCCATAGTGTGAACATCATTGGTCAGAATGCAAAATACTGATTGGGCTACATTCTTGAGTGAGTTTCAAAGAAAACTACATTGTAATACCTCTCTTGATACTGAGAAGTGTGTAGGTCCTTCAGGGTGGATGACTCTGAGGTTGAGTCTGGGTTTCAGGGAGCAAAATTGTTAATCAGAGATTTGACTTGTGCTATTTCAGATTTCTGGAGATCTGCATTGGGGGCTGGTTCTAAAGATTCAGTAATAATAAATGTTTAGACAAATCTCACTGTTTTTATGCCTGCCCAGAGAGTTGGGTGGATCAACTGAAAGCCTGGTCTATCCTCTCTTCAGGATCCAATGCAAAATAAAACGCTAGGCACCTTGCTCAAACACTATTAAGAACTTCAAGTTGGTGACAGCAGAACATTAAGCCAAGTTCTCGTATGCCACACATCATGAAGCATGCCTTAGTAACACCTGGGGCCTTGACCTTCACCAATAAGTTTCTGTGGGGTGTAGATTAAGGGGATGGACGAACTTTGCACTCATCATCAAATTTAGGATGCGTCACTAAACACCCCACTGCTATGGGTTCTTTTTCCTGATAAACAAGAGCTCTACTAGTGATCAGACAGGATTGAAGCTGTTTGGGGAAGAGAAATGTCAGCAAATTATCAAAAAAAAAAAAAGTGAACATCTTCATTAAGTGGATTCTCCCTGCTCCTATGTATCTATCTGGCAGTGGTGATCTACGCAGTACAAGTCCTTCATGAATATCACTTTGATGGTGACTCCAAACACTTGTGAAATGAATCAGAGCATGCATCTAGCCCGTTTTGGTACAATGTCACACTCGAAGTGAAAAATCACCTTTGATTCCATTTTCTGATTCAAATTTATGTTGTTCAGTCATGTTCTTGGTTATTGTTTACATACTCAAACTACACAAAATGTCATTAAAATAAACTACAATGGATTTTTCACCACATTATAATATTTGATACAGTAAGTGCCATCTTATCATATTAATCAATTATTTGACCGAGAAAGTAACATTGTACTCTATGTGCAGACTACCTTGTTCTATGGACTTGATCCACGCCAGTCCTGTAGCCACCCACGCTCCTGCTCAGATCACATGCCTCTTCCTCAGAAAGTACCATTGGAGGCTCCTTCCTCTGAAACTGATGAGGTTCCTTTAACCTCACCCCAAGTGATCTGCTCCATTCCCGTCTTTCCATATTTCTCATGCTTCCAAAGATCCAGTGAGTTAACACACACCCTTGTTCACCCATCCATATCCTAAGCCAAGGTCCAAAACAAATGAGATTATTGCAGCACCTAATTAACTAAAGACAGGTTTTTAAAGACTTAATCAACACTTCCTGAACTCTAGTAGTGTTTCTAGAATGTAAATTATAATCTGGACCAATATTTCCCAAAATGTCCACCAGAGTCCTAACATTCTTTAAATTCTTCCATGATAGGTTAACTATAAAGTCATCCTGAAATACATGTGTCTCCACTGGAGACATTTTAGAATTGTCAAAATGCTCATATGTCTCCTAAGAAGACAAAATCACCCTTAGTTGAGAACCACTGCTCCAGGTGGAGAAACTATTCATCAGAAGTTTATTTGACTCAAGTCATAGAGCCAGTACATGTTTGAGATATGACGTGCATCAGAATTTATGCCCATTTTTTTGTTGTTCTCAGCACCTATTCAGCATTTAAAGAGAAATTCATAACTTTAAGTATGTTTAGCTAAACCCAACAAATATTGAAGGCAAATAAGCTAAGCATTCAACTCAAGAAGTTGGAAAATTGATAAAACCAAATTAAAAAGAGAGTTAAAGAGATAAGGGTAATGAGCACACGATACAGTGTGCAAGTGATGTTGTATTGAGTTGTGCGCTTGAAACCTATAGCCCAATAAATTCAATGGAAAAAAATAAAATATATATTAAAAAATACTAATGGAGAGAAATCATCTGGCCAGCATTGCTCAGTGGATGAGTGTTGACGTATGAACCAGGAAATCATGGTTTGATTCCTGGTCAGAGCATGTGCCCAGGTTGTGGGCTCAATCCCCAGTGTGGTCAGAGTAGGAGGCAGCTAATAAATGATTCTCTCTCAACATTTATGTTTCTATAAATCTCTTCCTCTTCCTCCTCTCTGAAATCAATAAAAAATATATTTAAAAAAATAAAAATGATGGAGAAATCAGTGAAATATAGTTCAAGAAAAAACAATAAAGTTACTCAAACCAAAGATAGTTATATAAGATCAGAATAAGTAATATATATCCATTTTACTTATATGTGAACATAAGTATAAAGTCCTAAACTGAATATTAGTTTAAAAAAATTCTAATAGTGGATGAAATATATAATACAGCTTGAACTGGTAGGCTTGTCTCAGGATTACAAAGATGGTTCTTTTTTAAAAAGTCAATTTAAAATATCTAACACCATTTAGGATATGTAAACAAACTATCAGAGTTAATAATATAAATGAAAATCTTTAACTTAATACTGATTAAAACCTCCATCCTATATCAAGCAAAATACTTAGTCGAGAAATTTCCGATGCATTCTCATTTAAGATGACAAAAAAGAATGACCTCGAACACTGTTGTGGTTTAACATAATATCAAATGTCTGAGTCTTTGCCACAAAATTAAAAACATGACAGAAAAAAACGACATGACAACGTGTCAAATTTGGAAAGAAAGGCAAAAAACTCATTATTAGTTGATGATTTGATCTTCTACATAAAAAAAAACACACAACAGAAAAAACACAGTATCAAACTAATAGAAGATTCATAAATATTACCAGATATAAGATCAACTTAGAATAAATATTCTCTGACACCAACAAAACTCTGAAAATAAGCTACTATTTAACATAGAAGCTATAACCATCAAGATGTATTATAATAACATGTGAAAAGATACAAAAACTCATGACGCACCATGAAAATTCAAATAAAAACATCAGTAAGAGAAGGAATCAAGAGAAATATTTGCAATGTTAGAAATGCTACATGTCTTGATTTGGTTGGTAGAACACAGTTTTATTCTTTTGTCAAACTCTAAACTGCATATTTGAAATCTGTACTTTATATTGTAGGCAAATACACCTCAATGAAAAAATGAGGAAAAATAGATACAATATTAAAACTGTGAGTTTATGAAAGATTAAATACATAGATAATATTCAGAACTAGCAAATGTGTGAACAAGAACTCTCATGTACTGGCAGCAGTAATGTGAACTAATATAGCTACTCTAAAAATAATTCTGGAAGAATCAAATGACTTTAAGTGTGCGTATGTGTTAACCAGTAATCCATCACCTGAATATATATTCTAAATAAATAGTTTCAGATATCTATCAGGATGCATACAGATGGATGTTTATTATAACATTGCTATTTTTTTTGCAATGTACTAGAAGACACCAAGTTATCATCACTTATGAAAAATAAAATGTGATAAATTTATATTATAGAAAACCACTAGCTAGAAGTAAAGACTAGATATACAAACAGTAAGATAAATAGGTCTGAATTTTTTTTAAGTAAGAGATGTGAATTATAGTACATCACCAATACATGCTTTTGAAACAAACACAAAACAATATTCATCTTACTCAAGACATGTGCTTATCTACAAACACATGTCTAACACATCAGAGTCAAGGCTCAGAGTGAGCATGGGGATCAGGAAGGAAGAGCTGAAAAAGGGAAATAATATAAAGAGGAACCCTGACTAGACAAATATAATAATGTGCTATAAACTAAGGAGAATGAGAAACACCCCTTTGTATCTGAGTTTCAGAAACAGAGAAATAGACCAGAAAGGAATGCGGCCAACAGAAAGGATTTTTCCGGTTTGTCTTGGACTTCAAGCCCACAGTCTTCTCCATTGTAACAGGCCAATTTGCTAAAGTATTTACACTGTACAAGGATTTCTAAAACTATGTTCAGATAACATTTCTTTGGCTTAGGGGATTAGTATCCTATTTATCTACAACATCTGCGAGTAGCCATATTTTATAATTCACTGCCAGTGGAGTCTGACTACCATAGAGGACAATTCTATAACCATCTTTTATAGTTTTGAGCAAGTAATTTAACTTTCAGAAAGTGATTGGCTTGGAAGATAAACTCTCTTAGCCTTTCTCTTCTAAAATCTAATCTAATAAGAGTAATATGCAAATTGACTCTCACTCCATTACACCTAAGCCACGCCCACCAACCAAGCCATGCCCACCAGCCAATCAGAACAGCTGCATGCAAATTAACCCAGCCAAGATGGCAGCAGGCAGCCACAGAGCTAGAGCAAACAAGAGGCTTCTGTTGTACCGGCAATGGAGGAAACTGCTTGCCTAGGCTGCTCAAGGCAATAATGTTTCAATTATAGAAGCCATGGAGCTGAAGCAAACAGGAGGCTTCATTGCCTGCCTAGGCCTCCACTCAAGGCACAAAGTTTCAATTATAGAAGATAAATAAACCCCAGAAACCTGATTCCAGCCAGCCTCACTGGGACATTGGGTCAATGGGAGCTGTGGGCAGCCTGAAAATGGCCTTAGCCCTTCACCCAGGCTAGCCAGGCACCCCAGTAGGGACCCAAACCCTGAAGGGACTGTGGGCAGCCTGAAAATGGCCCTCAGACCCTCACCCATGCTGGCCAGGCACGCCAGCAGGTGGACATCCCCCGAGGGGTCCCAGACTGCAAGAGGGCACAGGCCGGGCTGAGGGCATCCCCCCCCAAATTTTTGTGCACCAGGCCCCTAGTATCTTTATATTCAAAGACAGACCTCTGGTAAAAATCAAGCAAAACCACCCTTAGGATTCACAGAAATACTAACACAGGAAGCCTCAGTTAGAGCAAGACTCAAGAAGCTGTTGAGGTTAAGAAAATATATGTGATTTCATCCTAACTGGTGCAGTCACTATGGAAAACAGTATTGAGTTTCCTCAAAAAATTAAATATGGAACTGTCATTAGACTTCTAGGAATATATCCTAAGAAACCTGAAACACCAATCAGAAAAAAATATATGCACCCCTCTGTTCATAGCAGCATAATTTACATAGCTAAGGTCTGGAAACAGCCTGAGTACCCAACAGTAACTGAGTGGATAAGAAAGTTGTGATATATTTACACCATGGTATAGTATACAGCTGTGAAAAAGAAGGATCTCTTACCCTTTGGAAGACCACATAGGGACCTGGAGAGTATTATACTAAGTGAAATAAGCCAGGCTGAGAAAGACAAATATCACATGATTTCATGTATATGCGGCATCTAATGAATAAAATAAACTGATGAACAAAATAAATCTAGATACATGGAAGTATGGAACAGACTGAGGAATCTCAGGGGGGAAGGGAGAAGAGGGAAATGGGAAGACATTAACCAAAGAACTTATATGCATATATGCATTGCCCAGGGAGAGACACAGACAATAGTGTAGTAAAGGCCTAGGGTGGGACAGAGCCAGGTGGAGGGAGGGCAAAGAGGGAGAAAAGGGGAAACATCTGTAATACTCGCAACAATTAATACTAATTTCCAAACAATAAAAAGAAATATAAAATAATAAAAAAAATTATATTGTAATAACTAGCTATGGTGTCAGATGGGTACTAGATGTATCATGGTGATTACTTCATGAGATATATATATGTCTAATCACTGGGTTGTACACTTGAAACTAATATAATATTGTATGTTAACTGTAATTTAAAAATAAATTTAAAATTAATTAACAGTCTATACAATAAAATAAAAAACTAGCTTAAGCAGAATTGTGGGGCGAAAGCTAAGAAATCCAACATCAGAGAATGATAGAAGGAAAATTTTTTAAATATAAATAAGGTTAATCTTGAATCCTTGTCAAAGTGACTCCTGTTGTATAAAATTATTTGAATATCACAAAAAGTCTTGATATTAATTTCTCTAGCCATTTATTCATTCATTTACTCATTTAATAATGAGAGTCTGCCTCGTGCCAGGCACCGTTCTGGGTACTAGGGAATCCAACATTGCACAGACCCTGTCTTTATGGATTTTACAGGAAAATTAAGTACTAACCCAATTATAGCACAAGTGACAAAGATAGTTAATTACACTGTGATGCATGCTGTGGACAGAGCTTTAAAAATACACCACAGCAGGTTCTTACCTAACTTGAGTGACAGTAGGGAAAACCTCCCGTATGTATGAGGCCAGACGGGTAAGTATAAATTGGCTGACTGAAAAGATTGCATAGAAAGGAGGAAAATGTTTCAGAGACAGACACCAGACAGAAAGGAGAAGGAAATGTCGGTAAACATGCTGGAAAACACTGCAAAGAAAAAGGGAAACAAAGAACTTTAAGAAGGGGCATGACATGATTAGATTTGCACTGTGTGCTAAATTTCTCTTGCTGCTAGCTGGAGAATACATGCTATCCAGAGAGTGTTTTGTAAATGTAGAGAGATAGCTGCAGAAATTCTTGCCAATGATTCCTACAACTATGTTTCTTTTAGTCTGAGCCTCATATCCCAATTTTCAATTGGCAATATCCTTTCTTATTAACTATAGTCGGATCAAAATTAATTGATTAAATCTAAAGTCATCTCTCACCCTAAAAACTCATCCTACCATGTTCCAGAGTTTGGAGATATATATATATATTTCATCCACTCATATTCTCCAACCATAAAATTGAATGATGGTTGTATTACTCAGAGTAATTCTTCCTCCTTTTTCAAATAATACAACTCAAGTATTGGTCTTTTACCTCCTTGGTTAAGTTTATTTCTAAGTATTTTTTAAAAATATATTTTTATTGATTTCAGAAAGGAAAGGGAGAAGGAACGAGAGATAGAAACATCAACATTGAGAGAATCATTGATTAGCTGCCTCCTGTATGCCCCCTACTGGGGGTCGAGCCCACAACCAGGGCATGTGCCCTTGACTGGAATCGAACCCAGGGCCCTTCAGTCCTTAGGGCAATGCTCCAATGAGTCAGCCAAACCAGCTAGGGCTATTTCTAAGTATCTTAATTTTTTGTTGCAATGGTAAATGGGATTGTTATTTTAGTGTCTCTTTCTGATAATTCATTATTGGTGTGTAAAAATGCCTTCGATTTCTGATGAGGAGAAATAATGATGGTTAGCTAGATCAGATGTCTTGTGCTATAAATAAAACAAAACTATATGAATAAACAATCTCATATCTATTATTCTTTCCTGTCTCTATTTAATTTCTATTGTCACGTGAAATTTTCTTTTGTATAATAATAGCCTCAAGAATGTAGAAGGGCCAGAGTAGGTTTGGCTCAGTGGATAGAGTTTTGGCCTGTGTACTGAAGGGTCCCAGGTTCGATTCTGGTCAAGGGCATCTACCTTGATTGCCAGAGGCAACCAATCAATGTGTCTCTCTCACATACACGTTTCTCTCTGTCTCTCCCTTTCCATTCTCTAACAATCAATGGAAAAATATCTTCAGGTGAGGATTAACAACAAAAACAAAAAAAGAATGTAGCAGGGAAGGGAGAAAGGTCTACCTCACAAACTGGAAAGATAACATTATCTCATAGCATGGCTTCAGTCTGCCAAGAAATCATTCAGAAAGGAACTGGATTCTTTAGTTGGGAGAAATCAGTGACAATCTTCTCAATGATATTCCGGGGAAACATGGCAGATGAATGAATGAATGCTAAGAGTGGATTTTCCTCAGACTAAAAAAAAAAAAAATGAGACACAGAACTTAGGGACACTTCATTATTCAAAAGGTCACAGAAGAAATTCAATTTATTTTACTTCTAATTTGAATTGCTTAAAGTGTACAGGGTAATAGTATTAAAAGGATCAAGGGATAAGGCCAGAAGTATAAGCTAAAAATCAAATGTTCCCTTCAAACTGTGTGTGCTCTCTTATTAATGGTAATGAGAAGAGTGGAGTGAAAAGTGACATAAACTGGTTAATTCAGTCCTCAGTCATCACTCATTTATGAATACTTTCAACAGTATGACACCCACTGAATCCAATTAACTCCCTTTGAAAAATATGAATTTCTAAACACATTTCTTCCCCACCCCGAAGGTGAGTATATTCATTATACTCGTGTCTGTAACCCAAAATTATTTTAGATATGACTGCCCTAATACTGCTTTAATCATGATTAAATCCTTTATTATTTATTTTCTCTTTTCTTCAGCTTCTATTTATGCTAACTTTAACCAACTGCCTTCAAAGTTCTGAACTCTTACTACTCTGACAATTAGGAGAGCATTTGGTATCCAGTTCTTATACCTAACTAGGGGCCCGGTGCAGAAAAATTTGTGCACTCTGGGGGTCCCTCAGCCTGACCTGTGCCCTCTCGCAGTCTGGGACCCCTCAGGGGATGTCCACCTGCTGGCATGCTTGGCCAGCCTGGGTGAGGGGCTGATGGCTGTTTGCAGGCAGGCCAAGGCCCCCAGTGTGAACCCTCACCCCATTGGGGTGTGGCAAGCCTGGGTGATGGGCTGAGGGCCATTTTCAGGCTGCCCACAGTCCCTTCAGGTTTTGGGTCCCTACTGGAGTACCTGGCCAGCCTGGGTGAGGAGCTGAGGGCCATTTTCAGGCTTTCAGGCTGCCCATAGCCCCCATTGACCCAAGGTCCCAGTGAGGCTGGCTGGAATCAGGTTTCTGGGGTTTATTTATCTTCTATAACTGAAACACTGTTGCTTTGAGCTGAGGCCTAGGCAGGTAAGAAAGCCTCTTGTTTGTTTCAGCTCCGTGGCTTCTATAATTAATACATTGTTACTGTGAGCAGAGGCTTAACCAGCCTAGGCAGGCATTTGCAATGGAAGCCTGCTGTTTAGCTCTGTGGCTGCCTGCCGGCCACCATCTTGGCTGGGTTAATTTGCATACAGCCACTCTGATTGGCGGTGGAAGTGGCTTGGATGGTGGGCATGGCTTAGGCATCCCAGAGAGATGGTTGATTTGCATATTACTATTTTAATAGATTAGATGATCAACAGAAATCATTTACAACTTAGTGAAAACCAAAACTGGACATTCTTCTCTATGATTTAAATGCACACCTGATGATGTTAAATGCACACTTGCACTTATTAGTTAAGCTAGTCAGAACCTGAAATATGTGTGTGTATATAATATGTGAAGAGTTACTAAAAATGCTAGGGATCTTTCTCTCCAATTTGGGCTGCCCCAGAACACAATTCTAGACATGAATTAGGAGACTGTTGACCATGAGAACAATACATACTATGTGTTCGTTTGGTCATCTGTGTTTAAATCTCAAAATTGTCTGTTATTGCTTTCTAATGAATTTAATTGTTGTCAGAGAAAATAATTTATGTAATTCTTTTATTTAAAATAAAATTTAAAATTTCTTGAGACTTCTTTTTCTTTCATGGCCTACCATGTGGCTTGCCCTGCCTGATGTGTTATATGCGCTTGAAATAATGAGCCACTATCTCATCTCTCACACACAGAAATGTGTATTCTGCTGTTGCTGTATGGTGTGTTTTATAGATGTCTGTTAGATCTCATTGCTTATAGTCGTTGTATCCATTATTGAAAGTGGGGTATTGAAATCTCCAACTCATATTACTGAATTGGATTTTTTCTCTTTTCAATTCTGTCAGGTTTTGCTTCATGTATATATACTAGAGGCCCAGTGCATGATATTTGGGCACTCGGGGAGCAAGGGGTCCCTCAGCCTGGTCTGTGCCCTCTCATTGTCAGACATCCTCAGCACTGCCACGAGGCAGGAGAGGCTCCCATCACTGTTGCTGTGCCACCACCGCTGCGTCACCACCACTGCACTTGCCAGCCATGAGCCCGGCTTCTGACCAAGCAGCACTCCCCCTATGAGAGCACACTGACCACCAGGAGGCAGCTCTTATATTGAGTATCTGACCCCTGGTGGTCAGTGCACATCATAGTGACCAATTGTTCTGCAGTTCAGTCAATTTGCATGTTAGCCTTTTATTATATAGGATTGTCATATCTTCCCATTTTATCTAACCCTTCTATCATCATACACATCCTTGTTTTCTAATAAAAAATTTTGTCTTAAAGCTGATTTTGCCTATTAGTATAGTGATGCTATCTCTCTTTAGGTTGCTGTTTCCATAGTATACCCTTTCCATCCTTTTACTCTTAACCTGTTTGTTTTTTCAAATGTAAGGTGTGACACTTTAGTCAGCATAGATTTGGATTATGTTTTTGTAGTTATCCTGGTAATCTCTACATTTTGATGAAATGTTTATTACATTTACATTTAATATAATTACTTTCACAGCAGTATTTAAAGCTGTTGTTTGGATACATCTTATGCCTTTGTCCCTGTATTCCTACATTATTGCCTTTTTTGTGTCAAGTAGATATTTTCTAGAGCCACAATTTCATTTTATTGTCTTTTTCTTTTAATACATTTTTGAGCTATTTTCTTAGTGATTTCTCTGACAATAACAATTAGCACCTTAACCTAAAACAATGCAATTCAGATTAATACTCACTTAACACAGTAAGCACCACATCAGTCACCGGTGACAGAAACGGAAAGGAAGACAAAACAGGCTTGACGCTTAATGTGTTAACTTTAGTAATATATAAAAATGTGGCTGCGATCTATCAGTAGACATTTGTAGTTTGTCTATAAATTCTTACACACATTTTTGAAAAATATACTAAGGTACATGATACATGTATTATTAAAACTGCGTCAATAATTTTGTTAAAAATCATTCACAAGTTAGAGGCACTTATCTAGGTAAAGCGTTCAGTTTAGAGATAGTGGAGCAGCGATCATAAAGTGAAAGCAGTCCCCTAATCTTTATATACTGTTCATGTCAGTGCCAGGACATCTCATCCTTGGATCAGTGCTCTTTCAATCACATGGGATAATGGCTCTTTCTTTGGGGGATTTTAGCTCAAAAATACATTTTTTACTGAGGTGTATCAGTGATGATCTCAAAACTGTACTGACCGTAATATACAAGGTATTCAAATGTGTGTCTCTAACTCTCCATAGTTCTCTTGATTCAGCTCATCTTGACTAGCAAGGATACAACCTGCAAGAAAACGATGATTTTCAAGTTTTCTCTCAGTCAATATGAGAATCCAAATATGAAAGTGAAAAGAAAAGAAAAATATCAAATTGAGAACTTGAGTCCCCTTCACCTCCTATATCTCTTCCTCAGGTTGAACAAGTCAGTTTATTGCCTACTTTATCTCAAAATCCACAATCCCTTCCTGTGCAGTCACAGGTATTATTACCGCACTGATCTAACTGCAAACTACAAAGGTTGTATTGGAAAGGAAAAAATATCTTAGAAATAATGAGAGAAAAATCTCCCTCCACCTCAACCCCCCGAACACCAGAGAGGTTATGAAAATAAATGAAAAGAGTCAACTGACTACAGAAAGCAGTCAGACATCCTAACCAGCCACACAGAGGGCTCTTTATATGACAGTTATTCGCACCCTACTGATAAAAATCACTCAGGTTCTGGGCACTTGATAATAGAATGAACTCCAAAATTATTGGCTCTTGTCCTGTTACATGGCTTAACCAGTTCACTCAGGGCCAAACCTTTTGTTCTCTGCATAATATGTGAACCTGATTGTCAACTGCATCATCTTATGGTCTGTGCCTGTTACATTGGCCTCCAGCCCAGGCCTTTACAGAACATCATTGATGAAAATCACTTAGTATCCCTGCTTTCATCTCTCCAATATTGAAAGAGGAGCCATATTTGTATGTCAGCTGAAGTCAAGTCAGTATGTAATAATAAATGACACTAACAATAGTGAGCCAAAAAATTAAAAGTTCATTTTCTTCCACATTAAATATTTCTTATGAACGTGTTAGCTCTACTCCATGTCACCTTCACTTGGGGACCTAGAAACAGCCTCATTTTCAAACACAGGAGCATCATTACTGAGAAAAAAAGATCTCATCGCAGAGTACACACTGGCTACTAAAGTTTCCTCTTAGAAGGTCCGCATTTTTATTGTGTTCATAGTTCATTAAGCAAAGCAAGTCAGGTCTTCAAACTTTATGGCAGTGGGTGAAAGGTATATATAATTTTTTTTGTAAGGAATTGCGCTATTTGCAGGACACGCCACGAAGAGATATGCAATGGAGGGACCACAACATTCATTAAGGAATATCTTCTCTAGAAAATCAAAGCTCTAAGACAGTGCAGCCCAAAGAACACTCACTGATAATGGGAATATTCTATAGCTGCGATGTTCAATATGGTAGCTACTAGCCATATTCATTGACGCTAGTGAACTAAGAAAATAAAATTTTATATAATGTTTGAAAATTAAACTTGAAATAGCAACATGTAGATAGCAGCTACTATATTGGGCAGCCCTACTCTAAAACTTAAATTTAGGAAAAAAAGGAATGAGGTTGACCACCAAGGCCCTAAATAAAATAAGCTTGATAATGATGCTTGAGGGAGGATAGAAGGGGAGGAAGGGGTGGAAAATCACTCAAGAAAGTCTCCACATGGATGATCAGAGTTTAGTGACAAAATAGAGTTTGTTTTTGATAGGTGCCTCTACACATAGCTGGTTGTTTACCGAATATGGGAAAAAATGTTAAGGTGGGGCATTATATAATGATAATGTAACTCTGTCAAACAAACAATTTTATTTTTTTAATTAGGTCTGAGCTCCTGGAATGAAGACTAAGAACACCTCTCCAATTCCTGGTGACTACGCAATATCACCAAATGGATTTCTTAACTTTCAAGGGAGAAGTAACATGGCCCTACGGCTTTACAATCTCAAGTTTGCCTGTGTGCCCTTGTTGAAACAGGATTTCCAGTCCATCCTCATTGTGGGATGTATACACTGCTTCAGGGCCCATATGTGAAACTCTTGCCATTTCACCCCTGTCTCAGCCCTACCCCCAAACTTAGTCTCACCTTTGTTCCATTCACTGGCCTCGGGTCACTGAGAAAACCTGAAAAGGCTAGCCTGGGAATAGAATCTGAGTTTGTGTTACAGATGGTTAAGGATGTAGCTCTGGAATCAGAGACCTGGTTTGACTCCGATTTTGCCACCTAAGCCTATGGACCTAGAGTAAATTACTGAACTTCTCTGGGTCCCATTCACCTCTGGGAAATATAGATAATAGCACCTACATCATTTCTTCTAAGGGATTTATAAATGAAAGCATGTAAAGAGCTTAACAAAACGTACACAAAACGTACTCAATAAATGGCAAGTTCATGATCATAATCTAACTCCTCAACTGTTAATGGGAGTTGGCAAAAGGGAGAATATTTACTTTAAATTCCTTGCGTGGAAACATTACTGCAACTAATATATCCATAATACCTCATTGTGACCCCGTCAAATATTTCTTCTACGTATTTGGATTGAAAGGTTGCCAGCAAACCTGGATATTAATAAATTCTAGCATTTCCTATCTGTGTGAGGATATGCATACTGCCATCCAAGTTAGTCCCTTACCCTTGGAATGGCGATAATTATATCTAACTCCCCCTGTTGGTATGAGGACTAAATGATTAACCAGGTATAAAGAGGCTGCCAAGTGTTGCTCTATAAAACGGATGACTTTCTTTGGGTTCTGTTTCCATGGCTGTATTCAGAGAAAGAGATTTCAGATAGACAAAAAACATTAATATTCTCTAATCCCATCATCAACTTCTCTCTTGTCAAAGATTTATGACCATGTCTCTCATTTGAAACAAAATTAAGAAGAGTACGCCTTAATAACATGGAGAGAAATCGTACACAAGTTTAAGCATTTCTTTCATTGGAGGAAAAAAAATGCAAAGTTTAATTGTACATTACAGTCCCATAATAAAAGAAAGGGAGGTTGATTTATGTTGATGTTTTTGTCCTAATATAATTTGCAACTATCATAGCAATACTGCTCTGGCTGCATGAAACCTAATTGTTCCCCTTGACAGCATCTTGAGAGTTTTCGGTTTAATGCAGAGAGAGACACACACACACAGAGAAAGGGAGGTAAATGCTAGAAAATCAGTGAGAGAAGACCCCAGAACTGTTACTTATTTCATTTACCATCAGCATCCTTTAAGTCTTGTTTGAGGAATAGGGGATCTTTGACTAACAGGGACTTTGCCTGGTGGGCTGAGTTGTTTGACATGAGGTCAGTGTTAATCAAATAACAAAAACTGATTATTTGAAGACAGATGAAATATACTAGTAGAAATTACTCAGCCTTTGGCAAGCTAATGTTCAGACTTTTATAGTCAAGGCTGTTATAGCATAAGCATTGGGTAGAGTAGGATCCATTGCAAGAGCTATATGTCAACCAAATTATTGAAACTCCGCATACTTTACTTGATGTTGTATCTGTTTCATAGAGGCAACATATTTTGAAATGTCTCTATGAGATTTAATTAGTGAATGGTTTATTCACTTACCTTGTAATTCAAATATATCCCAGAAACCTCCTGTATGCTGGGTACCAGAATAGGTTTGTGACAATTAAAACAAATAGAATATAGTTCTGGCTCTAAAAGGGTCTTAATTGTATTCAAATATATTTCTTTCATTGGGGTGGTGGTGAATATGTATACAAATAAGTTAAAAATGATTAGTCCAAAATAAAAACTAGTTAAATGTATTAGTAAATACTAGGGGATTCAATCTGACTATACACATTATAGCTATAAGTCATAGCTAAATCTCACACATGGTGAGGCAGAAAGAAGAGGGATTTTCCAGCCCAAAAGAAAAGCTTGTGATTTGGCCAGGCTGTAAAACCACCATGGATTCTACAGGTCTCCTCTCTCCCACTTGATGTACATTATTACAAGCCAATCCACACGGTTATTTTATTTTTAATTTCCATTTGTTCTTGCACCCAAATTTCCACAAGTTTACTCTGAAAGGAAGAATTATTCAAAAATTAGCAAAATGTGGGAAATGGGTGTATTTATCTGCTAGGGCTATTATAACAAAATACCTTTGATTGAGTGGCTTAAACAACAGAAATTTACTTTTCAAGTTCTGGGGGTGAGCTCAATAATTCAGTTGCCTTCTCACACTGTCCTAATATGACCTTTTTTCTGGTTTTGCTCTTCATGTTCTTAGGTGTGGCTATGGGCTCCACCCTATGCATCTAACTCTACCCCCGTAAAAGCCCCACCCCTGTGAGTTAGGGTTTCAATGTAGGGATTTGGGATTGGGGTCGGGGGAGAGAATGGGGAACACACTATTCCCTCAATGACAACAGGGCTGTTGAAAGATGAAATTTTGCAATTGTATTATTCATGGACCAGGAAGGAGCAGAATATTAACTGGGTGCCCATTTTAGATCCTGAATCCAATAAAGACATTTGTAATCACTTAACTGAAACACAATTCACTTTTTAAATAAGTTATAAGTAACGTACTCCTCACTAGGGTTTAGAAAGTAACGTTTGCTTTCCATTCCCACAGCTCATATTTGATTGTCCTGGCAGGAAGTCAAGGCTCATAGAGCCACCTCCTGTCTAATCAAAATTAATATACAGCAATAATGGAGGGACACTGGCACATAACATTGAATGGTGCCAGTTAGAAGCAAATATCACAGTGAGTTCAATGTGAAGGTTAAAAAAAAAAAAGGCTGGGTAAAGCAACTTTAATCTCTATGTCAAAGATGAGGAGTTTTTTTTTGAAAGTAGAAAACAAGAATTACTGACAAATCATTCCTTGTCTGTGTATTTTTATGAGATTCCAAAGGCCAAACTATCTCAGGGTCCCAAAAGTGTCTCAGAGACTATAAAAATGAAAAAAAAATTGTCTAACAAGTATTATGAAGGGTTACAAAGTCAATAAGGTCTTGAAGTTTTCCAATTTTTTTGGAAAGTGCTTCAAGAGAAGACTACTTAGAGATTCATGTATGTTCTTGAGAAATGACATCAGCAGCATGTCTTCCATGCCCATTAGAGAAACCGGAAGGTAGTCTACATCAACAAGAAAGCTAAGTCCACCATTCTGAGGCTTCTTTGCTGATTATTAGAAAATCTAAATCACTTTTATTCATGTCCATGATAAAGAGTCAGAAGAGGCTAGTTAGAGCAAGCCTTAACGGTCATGATGTCTTCCAACCCAGAGACCAGTAGGCTGGTGGCACTTCTCTCTGGAGGACTCATGGCCCCAATTCTGACTAATAGTAGTGATCTGAGTCAGGAAAAATCACCTGGTTGATTCTATACAGCCATTCCCTCAGGGGGCCTCCTAATCACAATCCATCCTTGCCCATGTTGAAACCGAGGTGACAGGATTGAATCAGATTTTTTTTTTAATGGATGGGTTTCTAGCCTGATTTATTTAACAGTCAAATAAATATTTTTTCTGAGAAGGCAATTTGATACCCAAATTAATTATCTGTTGCATGCAAAAAAAATAAAAGCAATAATTATTAGTGAGTTAAAATAGCAGACAGTTATTTTTTCTTTTGTCCTTCAATAAAGATTCTGAAAACACAAATCTGAAAAGATGTGATGATGCATATTAATAAATCTATTAATTTCAAAAGATATTCTTACTTAAATGTAATAATATCTGGATTTTTGGTTTTTTGCTTTTTTGTTTGTTTTTGCTGAACAACATGTTAACACAGTGAGTTTTTAAGCAAGTCTTAATGATACATATCTAAAATGCTAGGAAAAGCGTATACAATGACAATCTTAAAAACAATATGAAAGCTAAGAAGTCCAATGTTAAAAAAAATAGTAATATTGTTTCTTTCTACTAGAGTCTCTAACATTATTTTATTTTCCAAGAACCTTGGCATTCTCTAAATTCATCAAAATATTGGGGCTCCCACCTACAAATATAATGTTTTCTTTTTTAAATGCAGAATTAAATGTCAGACTTTCCGTTAAGCGCAACCCAGTGTTATGGGAAGTAAGCAGAGAGTGATATCTGGTTTCACTGAATTGGACTGGCAACATGAAAAGATGCAGGAGAAAGAGCCAGCATATGGCATCAAACCTGCTCAAATTGACAAAATGGTATCACCTGGGTCAGGAAAGACAAAAGAGTCTATCAATTATGGTGTAAGCAACTGCAGGGTAGGTAGAAGTAAACAGAGAGAGTCTACCAGGAAGAGGTCAAGAAGTGAATTAATGAGTGTGAGCCAAGTGTCAGAGACCGATCCTTACCGGAGAATGCACAGAAGTGGAGAAAAGCATAAAGGCCCGGATCTCTAGCCTCTTACAACTCAAAATGCAGCCTGCAGATCAGCAGCCTTATTACAACCTGGGACATGTTAGAGATGCCTACTCACAGGCCAGGCCGAAGAACCACTGAATCAGAATCTACATGTACCAACTCCCCAAATGATGCACACAATATACATGTAAGAAACAGGATAAGTTCAAGAAGCTCTGCTCTGATTTCCCAGTTCCTGCCCAATATCACTGGAGAAGCTGCCTTTCCTCTCTGCCATTACAGTATTCTTGACCTTGAACAGCCTTGCCTTTTATCCACTCTCCGCAAACGTTTGCTTTTTTTTTCATCTTTACTCTATAATTATGTACATTCCTTCCTCTCTTATAAGAGCATTAAAATTCTTATAAAAAATTTAAAGCTTACACTCATGTATATTTATGATTTGGGCATCTAAATTTAGTCAAATGATAAATGAAGAAAATTCTTATTTAATAATTACTATGTGATTAAATATTTCCCTATTTGGGAAAAAAATAATGAATTTGTCTTTTCATCATCGTACATGGTATGCAAAACAATTTCCAGGTAGATTAAAAGTTCTATGTAAACAAAAAACCATAATAACCTAGAAATGATGTTGTCTCATTTTGAAGAAAATGACACTTTTCCAAATATAAAAGAAAAAGTGTATTAATCTTATAATATAAAAAATTTGAGACCACCGTAGGTTGAAATACAATAAGCAAAAGTAAAAAAGAGACCACAAACTATGCATATTATTTGCAATATAGTAACCAAAAGAATTGCATGTTTATTAAATCAGAAGTTCTTACAGTCCAGTGATATGAATACCAAGAAAGAAAATGAAATAATCAATTCATTAAGAGTCAATTGCCCATATCTTAAAAACAGTTCAGCACTGTTAGTTTAAATATATATAAATTTCAAAAATAATGAAAGACACTCTCAAGACCCATCATGCATTACCCATCATGCATTACAGTAATCATGACAACATGGGCATGGTGTAAAGGTACGTATGCACTCTGAAAGGGAATACAGTCCTGAGAACACACCTTGGTACTCCATCAACTTATGACAAAAGGGGCACCTATGTGCAGTGGGACAAGTGTGGTCTCTCCAATAAATGATATTGGGTGAACTGGATATTTTTATGGGAAAAAATGCATCTTGATCTCTACTTCAAACTATAAACAAAAGCTATTCCAGAATGGATTGCAGATCTAAATATGAAAAGTTAAGAAATAAAAATTTAGGAGAAAGCACAGGAGAATGTCTTTAAATCTTTGGAGAAGGAAAAGAATTCTTTAAGCATAGAAAAATACAAAAACTGATGTGTTTGATTTTATTAAGATTAAAATAGTTCAATTTCATAAACAGTAGTCATTAAGAGAGAAAAAAGGAATCCCTGGCAATGGGCAAGGAGACACCTGATTGGTGGTGTTGCTCTTATATCAATCAGGGGCAAAGCAGATGTTTAGTCCTTAGTTCATCCTAGCTTGATGCCTGTGTCGGTGGCCAGAGCTATTTCAGTTTCATGCCTGAGGTAGAGAGAGAGAGAGAGAGAGAGAGAGAGAGAGAGAGAGAGAGAGAGAGAGAGAAGGTAAGCTGCAGATGGAGAGAAAATAATTGAGTTCATCCATCTGACAAAGGACTCTGATTCTTATGTATAAAGGATTGTGTAAATCTATTCAAAGAGAAGTTAAGTCGAAAAAAATAAGCAAAGGGTTTAAACAGAAATGTCACAAAGAAAGCTATCCAAGTGCCAGTAAACTTGTGAAAATATGCTCAAGTTTCTTATTGAAGTTAAAGTGAAATATCATTAAACCTCCACCCAAAGGCCAAAAATAAAAACAAAACAAAAAAATCGTGTTTCTAAGACTCTCCAGCTTTCTTGAGGGAAAAAAAATGACTCCCTTCGTATTTCTTTCCCAAGTTTTCTCTTTTTAGTATAATTTTAGATTATGAATCCAAAGATTGGAAAAGATATGGTTACATTTCAATCTTCACAATATAGGAATCAAGTTCAATAAAGTCCAATATTTATAATTCAGAATGTTACATCTAAAATAACAGCATAAAATCCATGTATGTCTAAACTGATTTTATCCATGGAATTCATTAACATCTGAATTTTAGTATCAAAATGAAATAATGGATCCAAACTGTCTGGCTACTAAATCATTCATCAAGTCTGCTACATGTCAATTGCAAGACACTGTAGGACACACCTCTTAGGGAGGATAACTAGCAGAAAAATTTACATTATCAGGCTCAATTAGATTATTCAAAATGTATGAATGATTAGCATAACTAATGGACACAGACACTGGGGCAGTGGGGGCTTGCCCGGGGTGGGAATGGCTGGGTGGGGAGGGGGTGTCAAGCGGGTAAAATGAAGACATATGTAAAATTTTCGACAATAAATTTTAAAAATGTATGAATGTATTGTGATAACATTTTAATTTGGAATACATTTTGTCATTAATGGTGTTTTTCAGACCTTAGCCCAGGAGTTAAATGGTACTTTAGGAAAAGTTAAAGGAAATACCTGGGGCAGGAAACTTTTGACCCAAAAATGCTTTAGGGATGCTGGAAATGTATCGCCTCATCTGTCCCCACATCAACACAGATGTAGCCAACCAAAGAAACATAGAAGTAATCGTGGTTAGATTTCAGAAAACCAGAGGTTTGCCTCTTTGATATGTTCTTGGTTCTGTTGAACATGGACTGATCCAAAGAACTGAATGTCAGTAAGCCAGGTAAAAGACATGCCTACAACAGCTACCACATGGAAGTTAGGGAAAATTATCAGAGACTTATATATGTATCCTGAGTAAAATAAGGGATGAGGTCGAGTCAGCTAGAAAAGGATACAAAAACTCAGAAAATGGAAAATAAATCTTTCAAGTGTGTTTTATTTGGGGGATGGGGGTGGCATGGGGGTGCAAATTACAAAACCACACGAACCCTAATGGCTTATTTGCTCACAATTCTATAGGTTAGTAATTCAGGAAGTATGCATTAGAGGACACCTCAACTCCATTGCACAGTGTCTAGGACCTTTCTGAGGTGCCTTAAGTAGATGGGGGCTGGCTGGATTCCTGAACTGAGGTCATATATGCCTGAAGCCTCATTCTAGCTCCCAATTTTTTCCTTGGCTCCCTTTTATGTCACTTCTCCATATGACTTGACCTTCCTCACAGCATGGTGGTCACAAGATTTCCAAAAGTAGTGTTCCAAGACGACTAGCCCCATTGAGCAGGGCTGATTAAGAATTGGCTGGCACCACACTTGCTAAGGTTAACATCTCCAAAGAAATTTTCATGGCCAAACTTCTATTGCTTGATATTCTGCTTTTCAGGAAAACCTGGACATATAGACATTTAAAGGAAATTATGTTTTCTTGAGTTTAAATAATTCAATTTCTGTTCTATTTCCTTCCTTCCTCCCTCCCTTCTTTCCTCCCTCCCTTCTTTCCTTCCTTCTATCCTACTGTCCTCCCTTCCTTCCTTCCTTCCTTCCTTCTTTTCTTTTCTTTTCTTTTCTTTTCTTTTCTTTTCTTGTTGTTTAACATCACACATCTCAATATTAATTGGTAAAACCAAGCAATTTTGCAAGTTTTGGTCAACTGGCTTTTTACTTCTGTGCTTCTAAGAAGTGCATCTGTACATTTGGTCTAATCTATGAAAAGTGACAAACATGCATGCCTTTATCTCATTACAATGCTAGGAATTAATAATTAAGTCCAGGTTCATGCAACTATATATCCAGTATTATTCCCACCAGCGCATGCTGTGTCTTAGACTATAGAAATATGATTCACTTACTATTATTAAAAGGAAGCATCAAAACATAATTTCATAGGGACATAAAATTTTACCTCTATGATTATTGTTAAATATATCTAATTGATGCATTAAGTACATAAGCAGAAGTCTTTCCATACTGACATTAATAAGAAATATTCTGCATTGGCCCCGTATTTTTTTTTTTTTTTTTGCTGTAATAGGGTCACACAAAGTTCAATAATTTCACCCTTCCAGAATCTCAGAGCCTTGGAAGTTCTGTGGCAGAGCAGCTGCCATAATCATATTGGTAACGGATAAAATCTCAACTGCAATATTAATTAACAGGTGTTTCAACCTCCCTAAGTTCTATTTTATTATCTTTAAGATAAAGTTAATATCTTTACCTACCCCAGAATGTTATTTAGAGAGAAAATAATAACAAATATAGAGATTTCAGCACAGCACATATAAGCACTCAGAAATTAACATTGTTTTTCAGATTATTCTAGAAATTGTGGGTCAGCTTGTGACAAAAATCCCAAATATTTTGATTACTCTAAGAAGAACTTAGAAAATTATATTTGACATTCAAATCACAGGCAATCAGAAGATAACATAATTCTTTTTTTTTTATTCCTGCTTTCCATTATGATTTGCTTTTACAAATACTCCCCCCCCCCAAATAAGATAAAAATATCTACAAGAAAACCCTGAGATGAAGTAATTGTGTGTGTGTGTGTGTGTGTGTGTGTAAGACATATCTATATTTTCAGATCATATTCAGAAGTTTTCTCATTTACATTTAAAGTATATTTCTATCTGCAAGAGGCCAGTTGGACCTGTCTGAATTTGGAAAACCATTTAAGGAAACTCTAAGTCAGCCTAAATGTCAAACAATTCTTTCTGGGTTGATGAGATTATAGGTTTTATGAAAAATTTATTTTTGTACTTTAAAAAAAATTGTCTTCCTTAATGAACATGCAATGTTTTTAAAACAAGAAAAAGCCACTTATTTTAAAATGAAAATAATTAGTTCAAAATAACATTTGCAAGTGTTTAGTTATTCTTGATATACATTAATATGATGAAATAAAATTATATTAGTATTTGCAAGTATTGTTGACACAATCTTGGCTTTGAGAATTTGACCAGGATGACCTGGAAATGTACATTGACAATTTCCTTAAGCAGAAGAGGATAGAAACTCAGGTCAGCACATTCACCTGAAATTGTATAGGAACGAACTTATATTTTTCACTGTAAATGCGGTCAGAGCAAGAGTTTTAATTATCCTTGCTGAAAGCATAATAATTTAAATGCTATGTCAGTTAGCTGTTTCTGTGTAATAAACCACTGCAAACACAGTGATCTAAAACACTGGAGCATTTTAAGCCCAGGACTCTGTGTGTAGGCTGATGGTTGTTGATCTCAGCTGGCCTCACCCACGTGACTATGGTCCTCAGTCTGGAATGGCCTCATTCGTGTGTCTGGTGATTGACTGACTGCTGGTCCAGTGAGGGCTCACCAGTCTGCCCTCTCCCAACAGGCTGGCCTAGAATTGCTCATATGGTGACCATAAAGTTCCAAAGAGAGTGAAGCCAAGGCCTGAAATTGGCACACATTCCCTCTACTCCATTCTTTTGTTCCATGTAAGTTACAATGCAAGACCAGATTTAAGATGCAATGAAGGGGAACTTTGCCTCTTGATAGTAGGAGCAGCAAGTCATGTCAAATGGCATGGATATAAGAAGTAAACATAAATACAAGAGGGTCGTTATTAAATTGATCAACTATAAACCTTGCTCATATTCATAAGGCAGCAGTGAAGTGGAAAGGCGTCCAATGATGCTCATATAAAAGACAAAGTTATATTCTAGTATAAAGCTTTCTGAGGTTTATACTAGAAGGAGGCAGCTGGACTGGTTAAAAATTATGGTTTTACAACTGATTCTTGAATATCTGAATTTCCTCATCTATAAAAGGGAAAATTACCTACTTCAAAAGGTCATTGAAACAATCATTGCATTACAAAATAAAGGTCTATTCAAAAGTAAGAAATAATAAATGAAATAGATTTGGATAAATCTCAAAATCTTTCTTTGAGAGAGAAAAAATTTGATTGCCAAATCCTACATTTACTGTAAGATTATTATAAAGTTTTGGAAATTGAAAGATATTATTTGATGTTTTAAAGTATTCTTATAAAGTGTAATAATATAAAATCATTCAGGGTCTAAAGAAATGTCAGGTTCAAGGTGGTAGTATTTTTTCTGGAAAAGGAGGGATATGGAATTGAGGATGAGTACCCCATAGTCTTCAATTTATATGCAATGTTTTCATTTTTTTTTATCGGAATGTGTAGAATCATAAAACCTTGTTTAACTGGTTGCTATGGAGACAACATAAGATAATAAAAGTAGAAATTCTGGAGTTGTGCGTGACACAATCCTGGAATTATGCCTCTTATTAAATGCTCTCTCCTGACTCCCCATCTAGTTCTATTTCTTCCAGGTCACACTCCCTCTCTCTGAGGCTTGTGGTTTGCCTGAGGCAAAGTGAAAAGTTGATTTAATAGAAGCAGAAGGGGACTAGGGGGCAGCCAAGCTGGACTCAAGCATCAGGTCTGCCCCCAACTTCGTGTACCTTGGAGCAAGCCACTTAACCCCACACACCGCTCTGAAATGAGAAGGTTGAATCAGGTCATGAGTAACATTCCTTCCATCTTTAATAGTCTGCAGCTCTGAGTTCCACAGGTACGCTTAGGGGTCTGCATTTTAGTAGGTTATAGTCATTTGGAGAATATTTTGAACAGAGAATATTCAAAATAGTTTCTGTTAACTCATATCACACCTAGTGCTGTCCTCTACCATAAAGCAAAACCTCTATTTCAAGTCAATGCTGTAATCAGGAAGAGGCGTCAGCACTGTCATGAGATCAACAGTTTGGAGGTGCATACTATGATCACCACACGTGAGGACCTGCATGGTGGAGTCAGTGATGCCTCCACATCACCCACCACCAATGCCGTCTCTCTTCCCAACTTTATCCTGTTTCTTCTTTAAAACTTCACACCATCAACTATATTTTAGTTTTGTAAACCTTGTTTATTGTCTATTTTTTCCTACTATAATGTAGTTCCATAGAAATTGGACTTTGGGTCCATTATACTCTCCTAAGGTAACTAGAAAAGATGTGGCATAGCAGATGCTCAGTAAATATTTGTTGAAAGAATAATTAAGTGAACATGTTGGTGGCAGACTTGACAGAGGTCCCTGTTCTAACTACCAGTCTACGCTGCACAGGTCACCCTGATTTCTATCCATGATCTCCTGCCCCTCTTTTATCACCTCATAATATTGCCCCATAAACAAAACATTAATTCTCCCTCAATTGTGTTCCAAAAACATCATGTATGTACCTCTATGACATTTAGCAAAGCCTGAACTCTACTGTAGTTCTTCCATCTCTCCCCTAGTAGATAGTGAGTTAAGCTGGGGGTTGAGTCATCATGTTCTCTAGCCAGCATGTACTTCACAACAATTTTTAAACTACTGTATAACCATGGACAGAGTTTTTAAGTACATATTTACTTTGTATTGATGGACAAGAGGATGAATTGTGGAGAAAAAGTCTTAAAGTCTTTACAGTTCAGTTGGGCTTGACCTTTTACACAGAAGACATAGAGTTAGACCTCTGATGCCAGGAGAGTGAAGAGTGAATGGCTTTATTTTCAGAAAATCTGCCTGTATGGGTTGCCTTTCTATGGCTACAATGTGCTTATTAGCCCAGAAAAGTCCCACCCATTTTGCTTTAACTTCAAAATCCAGGGAGCTGTATTTCGGAAAATTTCATTTGTCTGTCTAGTAGGCAAAGAATGCCATTAAAGTTGTCATGTCCTTTAAAAAAAATAAAATAAAATATATATATATATATATATATATATATATATATATATATATATATATATATATGTATTTGTATTGATTTTAAAGAAAGAGGAATGGAGAAGGAGAAATAGAAACATCAGTAAGAAATATCCATCCAGAGGGTCCAAAGGAGAATAAGGGTACATATGTAATACCTTAATCAATAAAGAAAATTATTAAAGAAACATCCATCGGCTGACTCCTACATGCTCTCTACTGGGGATCAAGCTCACAACCCTGACATGTGCCCTGACGACGAATCAAACCAGTGACCTCTTGGTTCACAGGCTGGTACTCAACCACTGAGCCACACTGGCCAGGCTTCCATATTCTTTTCTCTTGCTCTCGCAAAAAACACGGAAGGAGCGATATAGTAACGACACTTCAAACTGACAATAATTCATAAGGTCTTTCTTCGCCAGGAAATAATTTTGTAGCTGCTAGATTATTTTTAGTCATATAAATAATTTCTCTTGATTAAGGCAGACATTTATTTTAGTCATCCATGACAAACTATGAGATGTCTCCTTCATCAGCCCATGAAAACAGCCTTCCTTGTTCAATCCTGGAGGCAACAACAAAGGTAGATAGATATCCTGAAAAGAATAAAGCTATAAAAAAATAAGTCCAAACCTAACATGCATTGTTCCTGCATTAGGTGATTCAATCACACATGGTTTCATAGTTTTGAGTGCCAACTATGTGTCAAACCCTGGGCTACTTTCCAATTAACCATCAGCCTTGAGCATAGGGATATTCACAGTGTAGCTTTAATAGAACCCATTTACCCAATAAGAACAAAATGGATGTAGTAAGTTCAACCTTCTCTCTCTGCATGCCAGATATGTGAATATTTTTATCTTTAAACACAGAGGAAACCTTGCCAACACAGACACTCATCCTCTGCTCCTGTCTCCTCGACCAAGACCACATTGGAAGACCGGAGTAAGGGAGGGTTAGAGC
Organism: Murina feae; assembly: GCA_004026665.1. Taxonomy (NCBI): domain Eukaryota; kingdom Metazoa; phylum Chordata; class Mammalia; order Chiroptera; family Vespertilionidae; genus Murina; species Murina feae. The sequence continues at coordinate 50,115 of PVJC01004548.1, forward strand.
AGTTAACTTGAAAAGGTCGCTAACTGGAATCTTCATTTTCTATGCTCTATAAAACCTGGCCCTTTCATCTGTGGGTCAGTTGGCAAAATATGGGTCTTCCCCACAATAGCTTTCATTCTGTTTGTTTTCTACGTATTTCAGCAACTCTTTCTTATTCCCTAAGAGTTGTTTTCTCAAAAAATTCTTAGAAAACTGGTAGCAAACAGTCTATTTAAACTCTACTTAATTCAATAAATTCATATGAGGTACATGCCAAGTGTCACCCCAGGAACTGTGCTAGGATCGAACTGTATGCTACCCTCCACATGTACATACTTACATGGAGGAGACACACATCACAATTCAGGGAAGAAGAACGGTGTCTATTATATTTTAGTTTAAAATATATACATCAGGGTTTTTTTTAATTTTATAAGTCAGAAAACAATTCAAAACAGCAACAAAAATAAACATGTTTGAAACTGATAAGCAATAATAGCAAGGTTGCAGGATACAAGGTATATTGACTCACTAGGGCTGCCATCTCAAAATACTGCACAGGCTTGGCAGAACAACAGAAGTTCATATTTTTTACCTTCTGGAGGCTAGAGGTCCAAGGTCAAGGTGAAGGCAGGATTGGTTTCTTCTGAAGTCTGTCTCTCTCTGGCTTCTATATGTCCACTTCCTTGCTGCATCCTCACTTTATCTTCCTTCTCAGTGTGTCCAGATATCCTCTTTTCTAAGAACCTTTAAAAAGATAATTGTGTTAAAAAATGAAGTCTCACCCTGATCAGTTTGGCTCAGTGGATAGAGCATCGGCCTGCAGACTGAAGGGTCCCGGGTTTCATTCCGGTCAAGGGCATGGTCAAGGGTACCTTGGTTACGGACACATCCTCAGTGGCGGAGTGTGTGGGAGGCAGCTGGTTGATGTTTCTCTTTCATAGATGTCTCTAACTCCCTGTCCCTCTCCCCTCCTCTCTGTAAAATACCAATAATTTCTATATTGGTATATATATATTTTAATGAAGTCCTTAGAGTTGGCCCTAGCCTAATCTGACTCACACACTTACAAAAGGAGATTGGGGGCAGACAGAGGGATGTACAAGCACATATGAAAGACCACATGAAGAGATAAGAAAAGGGTAGCTATTTGTATGGTAAGGAGAGAGGTCTTTGAGGAATCCACCCCTGCCACTAGACCTTGATCTTGAGATTCCAGCATCCAGAAGTATAAGATAGTAAGTTTTATTTTTAAAGCCACCAGTCTGTGGATTTTTTGTTATGATGAGCCCTGGAACATTAATACAATAATCAACACAATATTGAAGGAGAAAAACAAAGTCAGAGGACTTCAAGACATACTCTTGCCCAGTTGGTGTGGCTCAGTGGTTGAGCATCAACCTATGAACCAGGAGGTCATGGTTTGATTCCTAGGCAGGGAACATGCCCCAGAATAAGGCTCGATCCCCAATGTAGGACATGTAGGAGGCAGCTGATCAATGATTCTCTCTCATCATTGATGTTTCTATCTCTTTCTCCTTCTCCCTTCCTCTCTGAAATCAATTAAAAAAATGTTTAAGGCTACAGCAATACAGACAGTACAGTATTGGTGAAAATAATAGAAAAATAGTTCAATGGGACAAAATAGAGAGCCCCAAAGGAGACACACACAGATATACTAAACTTCTCTTCAACAAAAGAGCAAAGGCAATTAAAGGGAGAAAAGACAGCCCCTTCAATAAATGGTTCTGGTAAAGTGGGTATCCACATGTAAAAATAAAGAAAATGAAAATAATCAAGTCTCAGAACTTACCCTCTTCACAAAAAAATAACACAGAAATGGATCATAAATGTGATCGTAAATTGCAAAAACTATGAACAACTATGAGACTCCTAGGACATAACATAGTAGAAAATCTAGATGACCTTGGGTTTAATTATGATTTTAAGATTCATCATCAAAGGCTTGAGCCATGAAAGAAGAACTGATATGTTGAATTTCATTAAAATTAAACACTTCTGTTCTGTGAAAGGTATTGTCAAAACAATGAAGATGAGTCACAGACTGAGGGAAATATTTGCAAAAGTTCTACAGATAAAAGACCATTAGCCAAAATACTCAAAAGAGCCCTCAACTCTCAAAAATATGAAAATGAACTACCTTTTTTAAAATAAGCAAAATATTTCAAAAAGGAAAGACACCAGTCTCAAGAGAATACATACTGTATAATTCCCAACTATGAGACATTCTGTGAAACGTAAAACTATGAAGACAGTAAAGAGATCTGGTATTGCCAGGGGGTTGAGGTGAGTGAGGAATTAATAAGTAGAGCATGGTGAACCTATTCTGTATGGTTCTATAATTGTGGGTACATGTCACTTAATTTGTATAAAACCAATAAAATGCCCAACACCAAGAATGAACCCTAATGTAAACTATGGACTTTGGTTGATAATGAAGCGTCAGTGCTGGTTCATAAATTGTAACAAATGTACCACTCTGATGGGGGCTGCAGATGGGGGGGGGGAGGCTAAGAGCATTGGGAGTCAGGGGGTAAGTGGGGCATCTCTATATTTTCTGCTCAATTTATTTGTGAGCCTAAGACTGCTGCAGATAAAAAGGCTATATTTGTAAAAGAGTTAATTCTTCCAGTCTCCAATAACTTCAGAAATATAAATAGTACCAAGCTTTTCTGAAATCTCCTTCCAATTAAACATACAAATACAAAGCACACATCCAAAGTTTATCTACACAAAAGGAGTCAATGCAACTGATCTGAACTTTGCTTTTATCATTTATTAACAGATTTTAATGTATATTAAACATTAATAGATATTAATATTAATGGGGTCAATGGGGGGAAAAGGAGGACATCTGTGATATTTTCAACAATAAAGGTAAATTTTAAAGTAAAATAATTAAATTAAATTAAATTGTCTTAGATATTTTGAAATCACTTTCCAAAGTGGTATAGTTTGAATTTCAATCAAATGACAGTACTCAAATTCCAAGACCTTTGCTAAAATTAGTATTACCAATTGTACTGACATTTTCCAACTGCATTCGTGTAAATGCTACCTGATTTTATTTTTTATTTATTTAATATTAGAGGCCTGATGCACGAATTTATGCATGGGTGGGGTCCCTCGACCTGGCTGGTGATCAGGGTTGATCAGGGCTGGCCAGCCAGGGGGAGAGACCGTGGGAGGTTGGTTGGCTAGGGGAGGTTGGCAGTGGGAGTGCACTGACCACCAGGAGGCAGCTCCTGCATTGAGCATCGTCCTCCTGGTGGTCAGTGAATGGTCACAGAGACCGGTCAACCGGTTGTTTGGTCCACCAGTCATAATAGTCACTTAGGCTTTTATATATATTGACTAGTGGCCTGGTGCATGAAATTCATGCATGGGAGCAGTTCCCTCAGCCCAGCCTGCACTCTCTCCAATTAGGGACACCTTGGGGGATGTCTGACTGCCGGGTCAGGCCCGATCCCTGTGGGACACCCCTCTCACAAGCCAGGACTGCAGGCTTCCAATCACTCACCTGCCTGCCTGCCTGATCATACCTAACTGCCTCTGCCTGCCTGCCTGATCACCCCTAACTGCTCTCTCTGCCAGCCTGATCTCCCCCCAACTGCCCTCCCCTGCCAGCCTGATCTCACCCAGTGTTTGTCTTTGTTTTTCTCAGCAGTCCTTCAGGCCTCCCTGCCTCCCTCTTCCTCTTTTCTGGCTGGGAGGGGGTGGGGGCAGGGCCAGTGGGGGCTGCTCCACCCTCTGCCAGCCCTCCCTTCCATCCAGGCCTCTTCAGGCCCAGTCTGTTTTGTTTCCTCATTCTGAGAGAGGCTCCAAGAGCGAGCTGGGAGAGAGGGAAAGAAAAGGAGAAAAGGCTGTGAACTGGTAGGCACTGTGTGTGTCTGTGCATGTGTGCAGTTATGGGTGAGTGTGAGTGCCAGCCACACCTCCCCCATCCCTGTCTCTGCTGCCACCAGTCCCCACCCACCAGAGCCTGCTATGCACACAGCCTCATCCTTAGGTCGAGTCTCCAGTCATTGTGAATGTGACAGACCCAGGATTTTTATGTATTAAGATAAGTAGGCTGAGTATTTTTATATTCATTAGCAGCTTATCTTATTACCTTTAAAATAATTACTAAATTTATGACTGGAATACTTATTAACATTTTTACAAGACTATTGTACATATTGCAAATATTTTGTGCACCTTATTTTACTTTTTTTCATAATACCATGTTTTTGTCATGATCTAATTTTTTTTCCATGATCTAATTTTTCAGTAGCCACTGTCATCAATATTTTCTTTATCAGATCAGGACTTTTTTGCCATCCATATTTTCTTATAATATTTTTAAGGTATTAGTTATTACATTTATGTGATTAACATATCTCAAATTCATGTTGCAACTGAAGTAGCCATCCAGATTTATTTTCTCCACAGTCAATTCAACTTTTACAACATCATTGTTTACTAATTCATCTTTTCCCATTGAATAAATGTCATCTTTATAATCTATAACATGTTCATGTATATCTGTATATTTCTAGATTCTATTTTATTTCACTGAATCTATTTGTTCTTATTTTTTCGGAATCATCATATATTCCTCAAAAAATCATTTTGTAAAGTTTTCTCTAAAACATCTCACTGATATTCTAATTTGGATGGCATAGGCTTCATAGATTAGTTTTAGAAGATGACATCTTTATGATATTGAGATTTTTTCCACCTAACAATAACTTATGACTATTTTTCTGTCTTCTTTTATAATCCTCAGAAGAGTTCTAAAGTTTCCTTCACATGAACCCTGACTAGTTTTGTTCCTAGGTTTTGTTTTGCTTTGTTTTAATGTTTTTCTTGGTATAGTAAATGGACTATTTCCTTCACTAAATTTTCTGTTTATAGTTGGTATATAAGAAAACTATGATTTCGATATAAATTTTGCAACCAGGGAATTTTCTGAATTCTCTTTTTTATTTCTAATAGTTTTTCAGACAACTCTCATGAGTTCTAACAGTATACAATTATATCATCTGCAAATAATAATAATTTAATGTCCTCCATTCTTACTTTTATAGGGTTTTTTTTTCCCATGTAACTGCACTAACCTACACTTTCAGCGCTATAATAATAATAATTAACCTCTTTGACAACTTCCTTACTTCAAGCTACTTTTGAAGTGGAAATACTAGAAACACTGCCAAGCCGCTGGTATTTTTGCACTTTTCTTTCTCAGGATTACACTTTTCAAGACTATAGTGTGAAGCCATGCTATTCCATGTGTTTGATTATGGCCAATGCAGCAATAGGGCAGCTATTTTTGTACATAGCTTTTAGACTACATGGAGGGAGGTTGTGACCCAACTCTGCCCCCCCTCCCCAATGTTGTGGCAGAAATGCCACCCTGTTGTTGAATGTGTGCCGGACAATTCACCGGGACATTTACCTTCAGTGGCACGTTTAACTCTCACAGCAAGCCAGAGACTGTTGCTATTGCCCCTAATCCAGTGATGAAGCCTAGAAATCAACTGCAGTTACACAGTCTATTAGTAGCTTAAAGCAAAATTCCTGGGTCTCCAAAGCCCACACCCTTTCTTCTGCATTTCCTTGCATTTCCAAACGGTGGGAACAAGGGGTGTACAAAATTCTGGGTGAATGTGGAAGAGGGAGAGATCGATTCTCCAAGGTGCTGCACTCGGATTTTGTACACCCCTTGTTCCCGCCATTCGGAAATGCAAGGAAATGCAGAAGAAAGGGTGTGGGCTTTGGAGACCCAGAAATTTTGCTTTAAGCTACTAATAGACTGTGTAACTGAAGTTGTTTTCTAGGCTTCATCACTGGATTAGGGGCAATAGCAACTGTCTCTGGCTTGCTGTGAAAAGTCAATTCTCCTAGGAGCTGCGCTGAAAGGGAAGAACGAAAAACTGATCTCACCCCATGATTCAGAAAATACTCTCCAAACCCCAAAGGAAAAGTAAGCACATCACAACCTCAAAATTGCTCTGGATTGCCTTCCCTCTGGGGCCAAGGCAATTCCTCATGTTACGCTGTGCTCAATTATTTTCAAGTCCAAGCTTATGTGCCTTAAGAGTGGGCACATGTTAGTAAGAATGGTCATATGGATGTAAGGCACAGCAGAGGGGTCATGGTCAATAATATTCTAATAGCTATATATGGTGTCAGGCTGGTATCAGATTTATTGGACGATTACATAATAAGCTATTTAATGTCTAAAGTAATTAGACACCTGGGGTATAGACCTGAAACTAAGATAATATTGTATGTCAACTGTAATTGAAAAATAATTTTTTTTTTAAAGTGGGCACATGTTCAACAAGGTTCTTTAGGGAGAAAAATTCATTTTTACCTGAGGAAACTTAGTTCAAGTTTTAAACTCATTTCTTCTTCCAAGCAGTTTCTATTGTAAACCAAATTCTGGGGTGGGATTTATTGAAGCACAGAACAGAAAAGACATTTGCTCAGAAGTAACTCAGGGTTATGATGTGGATTAGAACTTGGAAAAACAATAAATCATAAAGCTACCGAATCCAGAAAACACTGAGACATACTTGAAAGTAAGCTGAATTTTGAACAGTGAGCTATTTTTATTGAATTTATTGGGGCAACATTGATTAATAAAGTTATATAGGTTTCAGGTGCACAGTCTATAATCCATCATCTGTATATTGTATTGTACTGTAAGTCAAGTCTCCCTGCATCACCATTTATCTCTCCTTCACCCTCTCCTACCTCCCCATACCCTCTTTCCCTATGTTATCATCATACTGTTTTCTGTGTCTATAAGGATTTGGGCCTTAATCCTTTCACCTTTTTTTACCCAGCCTTCCAAGCCCCCTTTCCTCTGACAGCTGTCAATGTTCTATGTATCTATGAGTCTATTTCTATTTTGTTTGTCAGTTTATTTTTGTTCATTAGATTCCACATGTCATGAAATCATATGACTGACTTTCCTTCTCTGACTGACTTATTTCACTTAGCATAATACTCTCCAGGTCCATCCATGCAGACATGAAGGGTAAGATTTCCTTCTTTTTTATGGCTGAGTAGTATTCCATTGTGTAAATATACCACAGCCTTTTAATCCACTTGGGCTGCTTCTAAATCTTGGCTATTGTAAATAACTCTGCAATGAACATGGGGGTGCATATATTCTTTCAAATTAGTTTTTCGGGTATCTTCAGATATATTCCCAGAAGTGGAATGAAGGCAGTTCCATTTTTAATTTTTTGTGATAGCTACTTTCCACAGTGGCAACACCACTCTGTATTCCCACCAACAGTGGAGACAAATGTTACCCAGACAATATAGCTAAAGAACTAGCAACATAAAATAATAAAAGCAAAACCATGTCACAAATGCTAGAGTGTAATTCAAAGCCAAATTAAGATAAGACATCAAGGTGTCTATTGTAGGAGTACCTGCAAAGTTAAGACTTATCTCTACAACACTAAGTGTCTTTATTTTTATTTATTTTTTAGGAAAAGTCAAACTCTGAATTATCAATTTACTTATCTCTTAAATGTATATCACAAGATTGGATTTTCTGAATAATGGGAAAAATGACAGTCATATTTCATCTCCTACATATGTGAACAGTGTTTTATGTCAAATGCGTTAGGTACTCTCATCATGGGACAGTTACTGGAGTAACAAAAGGTGCCCGCAGACACAGTTAGGGCTGTGCAGGTTATTGACCAGCAATGGATGTGGAACATGCTGATGTGGAGACCTTGTTGTACATTTCCCAGTTGGAAGTAAGCTTTCAGGGATTCTGAGATGCTCAGCTGCTGGTAATCCCATCCTTGGGGAATGAAGTTTTGACCATATTGAGAACTACTACTTTGTGATTCTCAAAGGATATTTGTAATCTCCGGAAAAGAACTAACCATCTTTCTACTCACCAGCTTCTAGTGACTTTGAAAAACCAACTCCAGGAAACTTCTAATAAATCAAAGTATAGTTTCCTAAGAGACTCTTGACTTTTCCATCCCTTTTCAGGATCAAGTCCCAAGCCTGCCCAAGGTCTGAATTCCTACAAGTACCAAACTAACTTCTTGTGTGTGTGTGTGTGTGTGTGTGTGTGTGTTTTCTTTCAATTTTGACTCATTCCTCCTCTTCCCACTCTTTTATGTATTTTTAAACATCTTTTGTTAAAAACAATCTTTCAAATAGCCTCAAATCATAGTGCAAAAATATGTGGTAAGAATAAAAATATGCATAGGAAATTAGATCTGAGAACACATGCCTATATCTTTTACTTCTCTAGAGGAGACCTAAAAAAATTGTATAAGAGAAAACAAAACTATAACATTAGCAATAAACATTCAAGAGTCTTCTAGGTGAATCAAACTTGTTGAAAACCCATGAGGGTAAAAAGCAGAAAGAATCAGCTTGACAGAGTTCTTTGACCACTGATCAAAGAACAGCAAGGAAAGGCAGGAATATTTCTAGGGTCCTCCAAGTCAGAGGTAAAAGACATGAGGAGCTGGAAGGGATGCTGAGGACTGCTATCAAGGTGATTTTCGGGGGAACTAATTTGAATCAAATTTCTACTTTGGTGGCAGAACTCTCGGGTGGATACTTGTGTGGGAGAGGCGAGGAAGTGTCAAGATGGGTTGTGACATTCTGAAGGAACAGAGGACATGCTCCCTCCAAATACCAGCCGTTGATGAGTCGCACTGAAGAACTTACCCCATACCACCCCCATGACTACTGCAGGCAGCCTGTAGTATACAAATAGGAATGGAATCCCAGAAGAAAGTTGAAAAAAATTACAAAGTGCCTGACATTTGAAGAAAATCAAGTCATATGATATAAGGGGATCAAACATGTAAATAAACCACATTTCTTTAATTAATATTTTAATACATATGTTATATACTTAACGAATATTTATTTAATAATGGATATTTCTTAAACTCATGCACAAGAAATGAGATTTACTCTAGAAAATATTTATGGGAAAGGCCCTATTAAGCAAGGCATAAAACTCAGAGCCATAGGGGAAAAACATTCCTGAGTTTAATTACATAAAAGTCATAAAGTTATTTCCAATACAAGTGCCATAAACAATATTAAAATGAAACTGACAGGTGGGAGAAAGTAATTGCAACATATGTGATGAAGAATTTATACGAAGACTATCAAAAGAAACTCCGTAAACAAAAGAGAAATAAAAAAAAAAACAATCCTAAATCCCTGGCAAAGTGCCTAAGAAACTAAAGACAGACACAAACTCTCAGATTATCAGAAAAATGCAAATGAAAACAGTGAGCTAATATTTTTCACTCCCTAGCCTGGCAGCAAGGAATGGCATTGCTTTTCAAAAAATCACCTGTTAAAACATTATACAAACACAAGTTAAAATAAAGAGATGTTAATGACCTCAAATGCCAAGGAATACATACTTTGCAAAAATAGTTTGGAAAAGTCGGTTAATGAATGAATGACTACAGCCTTCAACAATCTATTCTTCAAGAAGATATGACAGTTATAGGCATATATGCTTATAATATGCACCAAATAACCGAGCCCCCGGACAGGTGAAGCAAACATGAACAGAATTCAAATGAATTTAGAAATAAACATTTCTAAAATGTGCCTGGGAAATGCAGATGAAGCAGGAATTCATTTTGCTTTGGTAAGGAGATCATTTGTTTAGGAAGTTAAAGGTTTGCAGGAACTTGCCAGACTCTGAAAGTCAGGAAAGTGAATCCAGCTACAGAGGACAACACGGTAAGAGCTAAGGAAAGGCAGCATCCAGAGCAAAGGGCGAGTGAGTCCACCTGGAAGGCTCCCCTGGAGTGGAGTGTGCGGATTGGCTGTAGTTTCTCTTCTGGGCAGGGCACAGGCATCTCCCACCGTATGCACAAGTGTCTGAATGGACGCCCAACCTCACTCTCATCACCTGTTATGTGAATGGCATCGTTCATGTCTACGACTCCATTTTAAACTCCCAATTCCAGCAGAACACCCTCACATTTCTATGGAGTCGGAAACCTTATTGTCACAGGGTCCTGGTTACCATGTATTACCACCTGTCCCAAGAGAATGGAAATATTGTTGGCTTTGCATTTGCCTCTCAATAGTAAACACCCCACAACTGAGTTATCAGCTTGGAATGGAGACAATTTCTTTAACAGCATTTCCCCTGCTGTCACTTCATACCAGCAAAGTTATTTTTCTCCAAAGACTTGTTTGGGGTCTAAAATTGGATTCTGGCATAATCTGGATTCTTACTGACCACTTCCTTGTTTATTATCGTTTATCCTTAAGATGTTGCCTCGTTAAAGATGGAAAGGTTAACAACTGACCTTTGTTTGCCTCAAGAAAATCACACTCAATTTTCTGGAGCTCATGCAAACAATCTGCTCCGAAAGAGCTAATTAGGGCCAAGAATACAAAGTGGGAGGCTGGATGGCCCCGTTTGCAAAGTCTCAACTGCAGGCTTTTCCTCCTTCACATCAACAAAGTCATTCTGTGTATGTTGATCTCTTACTTTCTCAGAAGGAAAATGTATGCTGAAGTTGGGATCCATGAACTGTGGCAGTCTGCTGGCCATGATGGCAGCAGTGGCAGAATGTGGGCCATTAAAAAAAGTCTCGTTGGTTTCCTAGGGCTGTGCTAATGGCTATTGGCAGGCTCATAAAGGTGCTGGGACTGCCATTCATTTGATTAGGAACCACCGAGTGAGGTTTCTAAGTGCAGCACAGTTAAAATATTCTGCCACCCCCCTTGGTGTGTGTGTGTGTGTGTGTGTGTGTGTGTGTGTGTGTGTGTGTGTTTGGAAAGGAAGGAGAGAATTGCCAACAAATAAAGTAGTTCTTGCTTCATGTGTCAGATTTCGCAGTACAACAGACCACCCAAAGTGTACTGGCTTCACACAACACTTTTGTCATAGGGTGACTGCATAGTTCTGCTGATCTGAACTTGGTTGAGATTATCTAAACCAGGCCTACTCATGAGTTTAAAGTCAGCTACTGGGTTGGATGGATAGTGGACTAAGCATGGATGGCTCACCTCTAGTTCATGTGGCATTTTTTCCTTCTACAGGCTAATCTGAGTTTAGTAGCATGGTGGCTCAGCAAGGTTTCCAGGGAGCGAACAGAAGCAGGCAAGGCCTCGTTACCTCGACACGGAACTAGGAAGGTATCCCACCCACTACATTCTGTTGGCCAAAGTAAATCTCAGAGCGAGCCCATGATTAAACAGGAAATATAAACTTTATTTCTTGAAGGGTTACACAAACACTGAAAGAAAGCAGAGATACAGAGACAGGTAGAAAGTTTGCATCCTTTTTGCAATCTACCTCTAGTCAATAGGAGTTAATAGTTTTGTTCTGACCAAAATAATGAAGATAAACCAAATTACATGTTGTTTAGTTATCTTCATAAGAAGATGAGACAGAGTTGTGTTGAGAGTATGAGGCAGGGTAGGCTGATTTTTCCATCCCCTTCTCCAACATGTTCTTGTTTTCCGGTATGGGAGGTGCTTTGATGAATTCTGTAGAGTACCAAATTATGACAGATACTTGCAGCACGTGTGGACAAAGAGCTTCCCTGGCTTACAGCACTTACTAAGAAACCTTTCTTTGTATTCCATCAGATGTAGAAACAGAGCCTGGAAACAGTTAGCGACAGTTATGGGAGAGAGCAACCACCCAGATAGCGTAGGTTCTCTGCCTCTATGCAACAGCGTCGGAAAAGAAGTGATGAGGGTCCTAAAGGAGTTTGGGTTCCAGGAATTCCAAAAGAATGGGTAAGAACAGCTAAAAGCTGGTGTCGTGGACTAACTTAGACAAAATACTGAGAGTATTACAGTGGGTTTCACTTAACAAATAAAAAAGAAGCCCTAACCAGTTTGGCTGAGTGGATAGAGCATCAGCCTGCGGACTCAAGGGTCCCAGGTTCGATTCCGGTCAAGGGCATGTACCTTGGTTGCGGGCACATTCCCAGTGGGGGAGTGTGCAGGAGGCAGCTGATCGATGTTTCTCTCTCATCAATGTTTCTAACTCTCCCTCTCCCTTCCTCTCTGTGGGAAATCAATAAAATATATTTTTAAAAAAAAGAAAAGAAAGAAGGTATTCATTCATGAGAAGCTTTGGAAAAAAAGCATCAGGGCACAATGGGGGGCTGGGGAGGGATGGAGGAGGAAAGGACACCAGTTTTATAGCTAAAAAGGTGAGTTTGATCAGTTTCAATTCCAGGGAACATGGAACACTACACCTCGATAGGAGACATAATACAGCCATTTAAGAACCCTGGGGAGTACATAATAGAAGCCGAATTGAAGAAGAAGGCCATATTTCAAAGCACCACAGAATCTGTAGTGAATTTACCATCTCTCCCCCATCTCTGGTATTCCCTGATCTGGATTCAAAGCAATGTCAAGTGCAGAATTGGTCATTAAGTGAACACCAAGAGAAGCCCTCTAAGCTAAAGGAGAAGGAAGGGGAATTAGCATGCTCTGAGTAGAGGAAATTCCCATTACTCTTTTAAAAAAAAATAAATACATATTTTCTCCATTCTCTCATGCCCCAATGCCACAGAATCGTGTATGGCAGCTGTGGTGGTAGTGCAGTTGCAGGGGGAGGCTGGAGGTCCCTACAGTTCTGAGGCAGAGGAAACCATTCCATCAATAGGAGAGTCTGTGGTTCCAAGAGAAGGAAATGAACCACTGTTGCATTTCCCCTCTCTGTCCTCGCACCTAAGGTCACGGAAGCAGCTGTAGTCATGGGGCATTCACAACACAGCAGGCTTCCCAGAGCCCCAGATTTCTGGCTGGAGAGGAGAACTGAAGAA